>JBBMFX010582332.1:3598-13961 GCA_037832545.1 Rhabdalestes septentrionalis | reverse complement strand
CACACACATTACAAGGCTAGGCTGTTGTAATGAATTTTATCATGTTCCACAAACCTGGCTCACCAGCATCTCAGCACCAAGCCTACTCAATTGAGGTTTTCAAACATAGTATTCATTTTTTAAAAATGTCTAAAAGTCTTGTCTCGTTCTCGTGAACTCAGTCTCGTGTCTCGTCTCGTCTCGTGGGAAAACCGTCTCGTCACACCCCTAATATTAAATATAAATTCTGATCTTAACCAGTAACAGGTGTCGAACACCACAACCTATTTCAGCTCACAGTACCTCGCATACTCGTTCTAGATTGGCCATCCAGGACGTAGCAAGATGGCAGTTCTGTAGAACTACCCAGGTGCCTTCCTTTACGCCCGTCTCAATCATGTTCATGGCGATGGGGCCCTGGCCTTGGCCCAGAGACAGAGAGGTCAGCTTGTTCCCCGAAAAACCCTGACAATAGCAAAAAAAGTAAATAAGCTGTAGGTACATGGTTATTTTAGAGTGGTCTACACCAGCAGCCAAAAACTTATGCAAACAGAGATTTTTGTTTGAATGTCACTCACTTAGTATTTATTAAAAATACATTCAAAATTCTTTGCTATCAAATACATTTACAATATATTCTCTGAGTTCCTTTATTAGCATTGTGCAGGGATGTTTGAGGTCATGAGTTGTTGTGTGTGTGGTTGTTGGGTGCCTAGGCAACCCAGGTGAGAGGTGAGAGGAGTTTCAGTAGCTCTGTAGAAGGTACCTAATGACATGTCAACCTGTTAATTGTTTCAGTAAAGTGCTTGAGTTATTGTCCCTGTTTTGTGCATGAGTGTGTGTTCAAAAAGGCCAGCCGATTCACAGAATTGTTGTGTGGTCAGCCAATACCATACTGTGGCTCGGGATTGGGTTCTTTGAGTCATTTAAAAAATAGTATTCTACTTGGTTCATGTGTTACATTCTTCTAGAGCAGGGGTATTCAATTAAAAGTCAATGAGGTCCAGTTATTTAATTTCGTCCAAGTAGAATGTCTTATAGACTTCCCATATGTCCACATTTTTATATGGTTTTTACAATATTTATTGTTCATTTCAAATGCATGAATTTCCAGTGCACAACTAACTCTTACCATAAATAAAAGTATAGTAGCAAATAAATGTAAAAGTTACAAAACGTATTTCATTATCGGTCAAATTGTGTTGTAAACAGATGTTTTTTTCCTCTGGTCGGGTCGGGTTTTGGATCATTATCTATGCTTAGTTTTGCAGGTTGGGCATGGCGTTTTGGATCTCCTGATGGGTTGGTTTGGGCGGGTGACCCACGAGACTACAGATGATAATAAACTAGAGGCCTTTGGGAGCTGAAAGAATCGGCTCATCCTTGGGAGCCGTGCCAAAAGAGACAAACTTCCCATCACTAGTAAACTAAGGAGTGAAGCTATTGTCACATTTACTGGAATAGCTGCACTTGTTGTCAATAGCCATGACCGTCCAAAATAATGCGCCATGAAAATTATTAAATCTAGTTAATTTAACTGTTCACGGGTCCAGAGAGACAAATCACTCGGCCCGGATCCGGACCGAGGTCCGCCATATGGTGATGCCTGTTCTAGAGGGAGAGAACTAGGTCTAGGTCTTTCCGGGTTTCATCCAGCAGTCTCTCCAGTGGAAGTTGAGAGCTCCAGCAACTAGACAAGCCACGATCAACTGGAATTATTCGCAACATCTTGTGCTTGGTGTTATTGATTGTGTGCTTCTCCTGTGTGTTTCTCCTTCTGTGCCTCTGCAGACGTGAAGGCAAGAGCCCCTTCGTAGAGAGAGAGAGAGGGAGAGAGAGAGAGAAAGAAAGAACGAGAGAGAGAAAGAGAGAGAGAGAGGTCCAAGGAGTGTGGAGTGTTTGTACAGACCCCTGAAAGCAGAGGGCTTGATTAAAGCTTCGGAAGTGTCAACTCTGCACCAGTGTAATAGTTTTTGTTTGGAGTGAAGGTCCTTCTGAACTTTGGATTTGATTTATCTGTTTAGTTAGTCGGTGTAGCCCGTGTGCCAGTTCATTTGTGTATGTGTAAGCCGGCATGGCTTTTTTTTTTATTTGTGATTAAAACCCATTCATTGTGTGTTCTTCCCCACACCCAACGTCATCATGTCCGGGAGTAACACTTCGCATGTTTTCCATCCTATCCACATCACCGATTGTCTTTTATATGGTTTTGGCCGCTGCTCTGTCCATTTATTCCACTTGTTATCCATTTGTGCTTCTTGAAGTCATAGACAATGTATCATTTTCTCCATTGTATAGATCTCGTCTATTATTTTTATCCATTGTTTCTCTGTATGAGGGTTTGCTCTACCCCACTTCCTTGTAATGACTACAGGCTCCTAGCCGTATTTTAGCAATCCCTTCTTTGTATCATCTTCTGGTGGGTCCAGATTACCTAAATACAGTACCATGCAGTACGAAGTAATATCATATCCCAAAATCTTACATAAAGTGATATGTAATTTCTCCCAAAATAGAGCTATTTTAGAGCATTTACAAAATATGTGGGAATGACCAGAGTGCTGTAGTGTTTTGACTGTTAATGTATATTGACATGATTGAACGTTCTAATAAAGTAAACAGGGAGTGTATATGCAAATAAATTAAAATGACAACATTCAGTTTATGTTATTATTGTGATAACATATTACAGCTTGTGTTTTTGGTGACTTTTAAGTGTGTACAAAGGAATGATCACAGCAATTGTATGACCACTTTGTTCTATGCTCCTCTAGCAATGGCAGGGCAGCAAAATACTTGCCTCTTTCTGTTTATGAGCAGTGATGAGGATGTTTGGCCTTTGGAGGAATAAATAAAATCTACCAGCTGAATTAGAGGCAATTAAGGCCCAAATGTGGAGGCACGCAAAAATGTTAAAACTAGCCATAACCCTATTCCTAGCCTTAACCCAACGCTAGCCCTAACCCTGTCCCTAACATTAACAATAACCCTAACCCCCCGAGACAACATTCAAATCCGAATATTTTTTTCATAGAAAGTTACAGTTACACAAGTACATTTTTTACTAGTCTGTGGGCTGCATGTTTGACACCCCTGAGGTAAAGTAATATATATTTATTATAAATCTGTGAGGGCACAGGCTGTAGCTGGAATGACTGATATACCCACACCAGCCAGCAGAGGGAGACAAATAAATCCCACTGCTACCTCCAGGATGAGCCGGAGGACTGCTTCTTCCAGCATCACTGACACCTGTAGAACTACCTATTTATCACCTTGTGTGTTATAGCATTTATTTTGAGTCATTTTCGAGTCACTTTTGAATGTGAGATAGGGCTGCCTTAACTCCCATCATAGTGCTCCTTCCTCAGAGCACATATGTGTGAAGTAAAAGTGAATACATTTAATTTAACAAAAAAACAAATAATAGTAATAATAAATGAGGAAAAAAAGAGGAAAAGGAAAAGAGAGAAGATAAAATATCAGGACTATTGGTGGTGAGTACATTTTGGCTGCATCTCATTTTTTTTTGTCAAAACCTCAAAACGACAGTAGTTTACTCTGTTTTTTTTTTGTTAAATTTTAATGACAAGCAATTAAACTGGTAAATATTTGCAACTTTCAAGCTCTGTTGGTTTTCTGCCTCCTTAGGCTTGTTGCTTTCAAGAAAATGCAGATTGTATGGATTACATTTGCATACAGTTTATTTTTCAAAATCTGTCCAGTGACATCAACACTCCAACACTCAGCAGTGAAACTTTTCCAATTACAATATTCTGAGCCACCACTGACATGACACTCTCAACCAGATCATTTTTGGCAGAAATATACACTACCAGTCAGAATTATTGCACACCATATTTTAACCATTTATTTAATGAACGTAATTCTTGTTACAACAACAAGATTGTGTGAGCATCTATTAATCAATATATGTCAAATAAAACAAATGCCCTTTTTAAAATGAATGAATCTGCAACACTGTATGTTTGGCATCCTATTAACTGGTTGTGTGGTGATGTTCAAAAAAGGCTTTTGTCAGTTTTTCTTGTCACAGAGTAACTGCAAACCAAATGTGTTGCTCATGTGTGTCATTTCAGTAAATATTAAATCAGTAACATTCAATGTAGAAAATCTAAGTGTGTGCCAAAATCTTTGACCGATAGTATTCACACACAGACCCCTACCAAACCTGAATAACATCAACATTGCGGTCCAAATATGAAAAACATTTCTTTCCATTTTATGGGAACTGTAAAATGTCAAATGTTAACTGTTCATTCTTCAATTGTTACTCTATAGCAAACAGATTTTTTAAAATCTGTACCTTTCAGGATCGAGTTTTGTTGTTTAAAAAACACTTCATCAAAGCACTGCATTAAAAATGATGGCTGTGTTTGGCAAGGTGTTAAATGCTTGTCTTGAGTTGCTGTTTTCCAAATAATATCTGGTCAAAAGTGTCCCTAGTGTCTGTTTTAATTAAAAGCATGTACCTGTTCATCTCCAAATTTGAGCAGCGCTGCCATGGGGTCTGATCCTGGTGAGAGGATGAAGATGAGGGGTGCGCAACAGTGGCTGTCCCCAAACGCCTTTCCCAGGTTGAAGGGGGGGACCTCAATAAACTGATGGCCCAAGCTGTTGGACACAAACTCCTGAACCATGGGAATGACCTGAGGGAGAGACAAAGAGAGAAACTCATTACTTAACATATAGTTAGGGTTAGGGTTAGGGTTAGGGTCATGCCCCCAGCGATGAACGGTGATTGTCTCCCCATTTCTCTTATCTGTCCTCTGTTCCCACAGACATGACTTGCCAAGTTGCCTTAGCTGGTGATCCCCTTCTTGGCTCTGTGCAATATTGAGCTTTTGTTTACTGAGCTCCAGTAAGGAGCGTCTAAATGCATCGGGTCCAAATCATTTTCCCCAGTGTGCAATTATCAGAACTTACACTTGTTTGGTACGTACACTATTGTACCCTAAGTGATGGTACATTTCACTTTGATGTTGAAACATTATGATAGACTACTGGATGTTGCCACTCAGGAAGTTGGACTCTAGATGCATTTCAGTCCAGCACAAAAACAGCTCTGTCTGGTAAGACTTGAAAAAGGGCCTTTGTGTTTACATAAACACTGAATAGTGTGAGATAACTGTTACTGGGACTGCTAACCATTTAATTTACCATTGGAGTTCACAGCCATGCTCATAGTTGTGGAGTACATCCCAATCATAACTGATGCAAAGAACTCACACCCAGAGCTTTAAACCACACCATATTGAGCTTCAAAACTCACCCAGATGGATAGTTTACTGTTGTTGGACTTTAACCTTCCACTGAGCACTCCCTAAATTAAAACAATAAGTGGACTTTGAAATGAAAAGATTGAATGCACTGGATCTTATGTGTAATGGGCTAAGCCCTTCCCCGACATTGAACAAATACACACTCAAATATCTTCTTTTCCACAATGTTGGACTGGCACAAATCCTTCCACTATCATTATTCTGAAAGTGAATTTTGTAAAGGAATGCTACTCACAGCACATTAATGTAGTCCTTGGCTTATGAGCATATTTCCAAATACCAGAATGAGTAAGGCGACAATGTAGGGCCTCGGTAGGTTGTCAACATTTGCACCAGTTGGAGCAGAATTAAAAGAAACTGTGCCATACTTAATTAATAGAACTGATTATATAGGGCCTTATAGAAAGTGATATAAGCTTAAGCAAACATAACAAGTGACAATATTTATTTCAGTACATTTTTTAACCCCTTTGGTGCTTTAGGTGCGCATGAGAACCATAACAAGCCAGCAAGGGCTATAAAAGTAGTTCGCAACTCTGAATTAGTTAAATGAGCTGGAATAATAATTTGTATTACAGCTAGTGAAACAATTGTGTTCACAGTACAAATAAAACATGATTTGCTTCACCTTGTCTGGTCTCAGGCAGCGTATAACCAACATTCTCTGGAACTGTTCCAGTTTCTCCTGCCACTCTCCAGGGAAGTGTGTGTGATGAGGGTCCTTAATAAAATGCATAGTTTACAATTAAACTCAGGAAACAGCTAAACTTTTTTGGATGCCTATACCAAAGCTAGAAGAGATAGTCAAAAGCTAAAAGTAATATCAGCAAAGTTCAGCATGTCACCTGACACCACGAACATTAACACAAACTGGGGAAATATTTGTTTTGCTGTGCTGCTTGTGTTACCTAGTCAATGCAGGACCATATGTGAGTCATCAAACCCACCTTGCTGTCGTAGACTTCTTTCCAGCCATCTTTGAGTCGGGCTAGGTCCTTGCGTAGGCCTTTAAAGCGTTCTAGTTCATCCACTCGACAGATCTCGTCCCAAGACTTCTTGGGTAGCCAGGTGCAGGGGTTAGAGTGAGGATTATCCAGACCCACACCACCTGTTAGCAGAAATCGCCACTCATTCTCATCAATCTGCAAAGGAAAACATATTATGTTTATTAGTATATACCAGTGATTTAGAATGAGTTATATATCTAACATGCTGTGCAGTGAATCTATTTTACTTAACTAGAAGCAGATGTTTTATGAAACAATTTGATGATCATAAATTCAAGATCTTTCAGTAGATATAACTATATGACAAGAGTCTCAGAACAACATGTTATTCCAGATAAGCCCTGAAATCAAAATAAGTCTTTCAGGAAAAAAAAGTACAATCACAGTGACCGCATCTTTGTGCGAGGGTTTCACCTACACATCCAATCAATACTTCTGGCATACACTGATATTTTCTATGCATGTACAGTGGGTAAAATAAGTACTGAATACATCACCAATTATATCTGAAAAGGTGTTACTGACATGAAATTCTCACCACATGTTGTTACCAACTCATCCAATGTACACATTCAAAGAAATCAAACCATAAAAAATGAAGGCATGGAAAGTCATGAGACCAACTGAAATCTATCTGTAATTAGAAGGCAATCCTGCCACTTAGTGCAAATTAATATCAGCTGGTGAAAACCTGTGAAATTCTAGAAGAAAATAGGCTGGTGCAATTAGACCATAATTAAACACTTTGGATGCCATAATAGACACCATGTTTGGAGGTCAAATGGCACTGCATATCAACCCAAAAACAGTGCAATTTGGAGGTGGCAACATCATGGTGTGGGGCTGTTTCTTAGCATACAACATTGGCATGATTCATATACCATAATTTAATAACTGAAGGAAGGATGAATGGAAAAATACACTGAGACATTCTGTCATCTACCCATAACAATGAAGATGAAATGAGAATAAATGATTTAGTAAGACAATGGTCCCAAACCCATCAAAGTAAATTCTAAACTGGTTTCAGAGAAAGAAAATAAAACTGCTTGAATGGTCCAGCCCATCACCTGACCTGAAATCTACAGAAAATTATGGACAGGACTAAAGCTCAGCGTTCGTAGAAGAAGCCCGCAGAACCCTGAGGATATGAGGACTGTTTGTGTGGAGGAATGGGGCAAAATTCCACCTGAGCAATGCATGTGACTAGTTTCTCCATACAGAAGCTGCCTTGAAGCGGTCATCACCAACAGGGGCTTTTGTACGAAATACTAAATACATTTCAGTAAGCGTTCAATACATTTTCCCTCTGTCATTCTATTTTATTACTCATAACTTAATTTAAAGATATATATGGATTAATTTCTTTACATTAGTGGATTGAATGGGTTATTACCTATTTACTTAGAAAACTGGTGACAATATTTACAAAAAATACCAATAAATTTTTGTCACTAACAAATTTACAGTATATTCACCAAGTGAGTTCCTATATTCGTTATGTACTCATAGACTTTAAAGGAATATTGTTCATTTAAAATGTTTTTTAATTATAGTTGTTCACTTAACTTCCTGATGTTTTATAAGAAAACAAATCTGCATTTTATGAACTAAATAGGTAAATCACTCTAATTGTGAAGACACACATGGGGAAAAAACCCTTACTTTCATGCCTCCAGCTCCTTGTATCTACCACCTCACGTTGCCAAGGGTAGGAGGGGCAGATGCAGGTGCATATTTACTTACAAAAGAGTGAAATGGAAAGGCTCAAGGGCCTGTACCCAATAAAAGAGTGTGGTTCCACAAAACAAAGTAGCCTAAATACCCAACAGAACTAAACCAAGAACAAATAAGGACACACTTATCTTAAGCCACTGTCCGGCTGTTACCACTCACTGGTCCGGTGACACATGTCAAAATAAAATTCTCCATAACTAAACAGAAAGACAATGGTTATGACAGCACTCACCCCTCCGACGGCACCACCCCCGGGCCCCAGACAGGCCACAGGCCCACACAAGGGAGGAGGTGGAGTAGGCAGTGGCAAAACGCCGACCATGAACCCCACATGGCTGCCTTCCAAAGGGCAGCCCTCTAGCCAGCCTTTGGCGCAAACAGGGGCAGCAGCTTCATGAACAGGGGCTGAAGCTTCGGGCACAGAATAGAAGCTGCAGTGTCATGAACAGGGACTGCAGAGTCACAAACAAGTCCTGTCCTCTGAGCTTTCGCTGGTCCACTGCCACTGCATGCTCTGGATTTGCATGGGAACCAGCATTCTGGGGGATGGTTTGTGTGGAGCCGTTTGCAGACATCCCAACCTGCAAAATCTCATTTTGGGGAGGCCCGATAAAGACCCCCACCCATTTTTTTTTTCTCTAATCAGAACACTAAATTACAAAGGCCAATCTTTTGTATTATTTTAACAATAATAATATAATGTATTATACTTTTACTATTTATGCTCATTTCATTTTACAGTCGTTTAAACGGCAATGAGCAATACTGAAATTACTGTTGCAAACTGTACAGCGCCCAACATTATAATAATTTTTCACCCTTACTAAACAAGAAACCAATTTTGTGTAGTCTGAGGTGAAACGCATTTTATATTTTCGTATTTTGGGGCACTCTCCCCCTGCCATGATCCTCCTCTGAACTGAAAGCAGTTATCATAACTTCAGCCCTTGGCTCAAAAAGTTCAAAAAAGGCTATCTGTGCTGGAACCTGACTGGCTCATTTTACTAAGTAAACCAGTCAGGATGCTCTTTGTCTAGCACAGGCAAGTGCGTGATGCACATGCTACTATGTCGCTTGCATGCTCTTATTTGCTTGTTCAATTTCCGGGCATCAGGGAGCCGCTATCAATACACGGAAGACTCACGGAACTTCTAGTAGACTTGGGATATCTGCGTTTGTGCTGACTCCGTGCTCATTTAAGTTGCCACCATCTTCCACGAGGCACATGAACTCGAGGCAGTGGATAAGGCCTTCCGTACTTGCATGGGTTGGCCGTTTAGGAAAAGTCGGGAATGAGCCTGGGTGGATGAGGACCGGAGTAATTCACAGACTTCTTGGGCAGCTGATCAGCAAACTGGAGATGGGAGCATCGTGATCCACCTCGAATCTGAGCCTCTGAACTTCCACCTTGCAAAACATCGAGCCTCAGTGGGAGCTCATCCGTGGTCTGACCACAGCCAGGATTGTTGGCTCATACCCACACCTACTGACCCACCAGTCCTGATCATCCTGTTTCTGGTACTCAGAGCTGAAACCCCCCTGCAGCTTGGTGATGCAAAACCAACTTACCCCCATCGGTCCAACTTGTGGCTGAGTCCAGCCCACCCTACTCTGTGGGCCCTTCGCCCCCATGCCAGAGAAGAAACCTGCTGCGTCTCCTTAGCAGGTTAGTGCATCTGTCACATCAAGTTGCCAAGGGAAGTGCAGATGCAAGTTTTCATATGCATGTCAAAATAAAAGTCTCCATAACTAAAAAAAAAAGCCAATCTTGAAGAAGATTGGAGAAAATTATTTACACTGATCTGCAGTTACAAGTTGGTTTATGGTTTGTGCAACTGAAAATGATCTTGTGAACATTATATGGATTCTAAACACACAAAGTCAGATATACATCTCTTTATGTACGATACCAAAATTCACCCTTGTTCACAATGCATATATTTTGAGGCAAAAGTGTTGTTTTTATTATTCACCGCCTATTAAGTTTAATTAAAGTGTGGTCACCTGAGAAATGTCAAATGTTTAACATGCTATTAAGTGATGAAACAGTTAACGAGTGCTTTTAAAGCTAAAGGATAGTTTAGAATTTGACTCGGCATCACTACACACCTAGTTAATAGGATGTAAAACATTGTTACATATCCACATATCCTACAAATGAAATGTGTTTTGACATATTTTTTCATTTATAGATGTTCACAAATTTCCAATGTTTAACAAAAACTGAAATATGCATGAAACAAGGGCGAATCAAGCTTTCCAAAAGTGTGTGTGTGTGGGGGGGGGTTCTGAAATAGGGATGCGAAGTTATAAATACAATATAATCTGACAAAAGTG
>JBBMFX010582297.1:0-13963 GCA_037832545.1 Rhabdalestes septentrionalis | reverse complement strand
CCCTGCAGGACACAGTCCGGGGCGCTTCATGTACCCATGGCAACGGGGAGGATGTTTAGCGCATCTACTATCAACTCGTAATAAACATTGGGGGTCCTCAAGTTACGACGGAGATCGATTCCTATGGCAATGAGACGCCCTAGCCTAAAAAAGGAATCTTTTCAAAAAAAATGATAAAGGCCAAAAAGTCGCCAAAGCAACACAATCGGGACACTTGCGCTCAGAAACGCGTAGTCTACTCCCTAAGCCTCAGTACTGCGTGTTGTAAGAGAAAAATCTATGTATTCACATATCCTAAGTCAAATCAACATTTTTTATTTTGTGATTCTCATACTTGAATGATTCTTTCTCTAATAATTAAAATACCATATTAATGTGATTCTGCTGACTAATGATGAAGGTTGTGAAGCCAGGCCTGAGGTGCTAGGGCACAGTGACATGAATCAGTATAAGACCTCTGCGAGGGTCCAGTTTCTTTAGAGAGACCTTCTGAATCCAGGACTTCCCGGGTGATGAATATCTCTCTACTTCTTACGAAGAAAATAAAGACTCTTTTGTCAGTTTAACAGTGTGCTACATATTCTGAGCATTCTGCCTCTTCTTATGCTGCAAACCAATAAAGTAACACATGAGAGTTGTAACACACCCCACAAGCAACCCCCGGCTCATATGGGGCAGGTAGTGAGCCCCTGCAATCAGAAGGTTGTGGGTTCAAATCCCAGGATTGCCTGCTGTTTCATTTGGCAAATGGTTTAAATGCAGATAAAGATACAATGTGCCTTAATAACTCAGCATTCAGCAGCACCAGTGTACTAATCACCAGCCTAAATATCTGGCATCATCCACACCTCTTTCGTCACTGGATCAGATGCTTTGTTTTGTTTGAATGATTCATAGGTAGGTCAAACTGTGGCTTAACAAACAAAAACTTTTTGGATTGAAAATGAGAGTCTTTGGAAGTCCTTCAGGTAGCAAGTAGAAATGCTCCTCAAAACTACATTAAAATACAAGACAGCCTGGATCTTTGGAAGCAAATATGAGAAGAATTTTGCAGATTAATGTATATGACAGATACCTCCCAACCGGTTGGCAAATGAATCCTCCAATCAACCAGTCAATTAACCAGTCAGACACTACAACAGTCAATTAATAAGTCACCCTAAAACAAGCAAAATAAGTAAAGAAGGAAAACATGACTATCTATCAAATCTAAACAACAAGCTAAAACTATATAACAAAATAAATCAGGTAAAATAAACATATAAAGATATAAAGATGATTAGTAATAATAACAGTAATGATAATGATGATATTGATGATACATCTCCTTTATTGTTCTGAAAATGTAACTAAATAATAAAAACCTTCATGTTTTCCACTGTACATTTAAAAAAAAAATACATTCGTTCGTAAATGTAAACATGCCCAAATATATATATTTAGCAATAACAATAATATGTTTGTCATAATGTAGTGCATTGTGACGTATTTAAATATCCCCAAGTATATATATTTGAAAATGATAATAATAACAAAATAATAATATTAATAATAGTAACAAAGCAATAACAAAGAAAACAACTAATTTTTGTTGGTATTGGTAGTACCATTAATATTATGAATTATAACATTTCTGTTGACATGAAACGTAGTGCGCCGTGACGTCACACCTGCTGTCGCGTACACGTCCATCTTTCAGGAGGAACGTCAGTGCGGAGAAGCCCTTTAATCTTCTGTCAGGTGAGAAACTTCACACATTTCTGACCCCGGCGGATTATTATTATTATTTGATAAACAATAGTTCATAATCCAGAGCCTGTTCCACCCGGGGTTATCCCACTCTGACCGCGGGCTAGCTTTTTAGCGTTAGCCTAGTTAGCGTTCAGAAAATCCGGATGATTTAAAGCGTTTAATGAGGTTAAAGTGTGAGATATGATCACATTTATGACTCTTATGACTCTTGTTTTCCATATTTGCTTATTTTGTGAATTTATTGGGAAGAACCTTGTGAAAGGAGATGAAGTTTGTTCTCGTTGAAATTATGCGTTCCACCTTAAAAAGTATAGAAATTTTAACCTGCTGCATTTCAGGCTTTGTAATGGAGCGCTGCAGCATTTAAGGTGGAACAGAACAATTGCAATAAGAAGGTACTTCTGGCATCTATCTTCTCCTACCGTACAAATAAACCATTATTTTTGTAACATCTAGATTTCATTCCAGCTCATATACCCAATTGTTTATATTTTGAGTGATTTATTATTATTATTATAGTAAATCACCCAGAAGCACCCTGCTTCACTTGGTGTATGGCTAAAATGCAGAGAAAGAATTTCACCATGTTCACACTCTGCTGTGGTGTGTTCACGCGTGACTATGAGGGGCCACTTCACATAACTTTACTTTAATTATAATAAAATATTAATTATAATATTCCTTTACAGCAGCTGGGAGGTCTAATATTCACTTAAACTACTGCACATTTGTCCCAATAGATGCATTGTGGTGTGTTTCATATTCTCGACTGTTGGCAACACACACACACACACACACACACACAGAACTGTCAGGATCATCTAAATCATTGTTGTCCTCCGCTCTGTCTCTTTCTGATTGACAGGTCTGAAAGGGGCCCCTGATTGTGTGGTGCTCATCACAATGGACAAGTCCTGAGACCAGAACCTACCACCGGGCCCACTGGTGGTCTGCCACTTTAATGACCCGCGTTGAGGTTTGGACACCTGAAAGATGGACCCGGAGGCCGACAGTCCGGTCACCCTCGTCATCCGGGCTCCCAACCAGAAATATGATGACCAGACCATCAGCTGCTTCCTGAATTGGACTGTGGAGAAGCTGAAGAAGCACATTTCTAATGTGTACCCCAGTAAACCGGTGAGCTGCTTTTGGGGTTAATTGAGTTATGCCTAATTAAGTGTAAATGTATGCATATTGTAAATGTATGCATATTTCAATATATTCAGAGTGTGTTTGGTGTGAAATCGTTCTTTGCAGAGACAGATTTCCTTACAGAGGTGGTGAATGGAACTAGATGTCTCCAACACATATACAGCCATTTGTATTCTGTATCAATCTCCAGTGCAGCTCCATGTGTTTAAGTGGTCACATGGATGTTGGTGATGGTATAATTGTGGAGAATCTGAATAAAATCATTAATTTAGGACCTGTTTTGCCTCTTGATGCACAACATATATCCCTCCACAATGGGCCAAAGGCTTCTGTAAGCTCTTGGGTGTCAGGCAGCACAGACATAACTGTTTGATTGAATACATTTCTGTGAGGGAGCCTTGGACTTGTTGTGCTCTTTGGGAAAGATAGTTGAGTTATTAATATGTTTTGTTTGTGTGTGTGTGTTTGTTTGCTTGTTTTTGTTGAAGCTGTGTAAAGAACAGAGGCTGGTTTACTCCGGGCGTCTGTTGCAGGACCATCAGCAGCTCCGGGATGTCTTGAGGAAGGTAAGGGTCTGTGTGAGAGATGCTGAGACCTGTAGGTATGATGAGAGCATATGTAGCATATGGAGCATTTAGGGATGTGTGGAGTGTATGGAGTTTTGGGATTGTTGGGGGGGGTGTCTGGAGGTTGTGTTGTGGGCGTGTGGAGAGTATGGAATTTTGTGTATGTTAGGGGTGTGTAAAGGGTATTTTGAGTGTGTGTAAAGTTTATGGAATTTTTAGTATGTTGGGGTGTGTGGAGGGTATTTTGGGGTGTGTGGAGGGTATTTTGGGGTGTGTGGAATGTATGGAATTTTGCATGTGTTGGGGAGTGCATAGAGTGTATTGAGAGTTGAGTATGTTTTGGAGTATATTGAGTGCTTTCGTTTTGTTGTGGGGAGTGTTGGATGTGCTAAAAGTGTTGGTTTCTGACTGCATCCTGTATTTGTGATCATATTTTTTTTAATGGTGGTCTCATGCGGTAACACTGCTGATCACTCTTAATACAGAATGGCTCAGTGTGGGACACAGTGCACCCTGCACTGGGATCTGGAAAGAACAAAGTGTGAAGTCTGTACCACAGCTCCACACATATTCAACATCTCCCCAACTCTGCAACCATTGCAGATATTGAAACTTATTTAAGAGTACAGGAAGGGGGGATATAGAGAAGGAACAGTGAGAACAAGAGACTGCTACACCTGGGGAGCCCTAGACAACACGGATCTCTAGACATTAGGATTGTTGAAACAGAGACCATCTGATTAGTCTCTTGTTAGGACAGTGTAAAGAATTAAGAAATGTCAGTGGATTGTGTCTGTGAAAACCATGACAGGAGTACTACACCAACATGCAGGTACATACAGGTCCTGACAGAGCTGGACTGGGACAAAAAATCGTACCGGGGATGGTCACGTTTCTAACACCCTTCCTATTTACCTCGCAGCAGGATGAGTATCACATGGTACACCTGGTCTGCTCTTCTCGGACTCCCCCAAATCTACCTGCTGATCCCAGTGACCCTGGCAGCTCCCTAGTGACATCTGACCCCAGCTCTACGGTGAGTCCACTTAAACTCCAACTGTCCTACAAGCTCCTGTCCTCCTGCATGACATCTCCTGTCTGATTGTCTGGTCTCTGGAACCCGGCTATGTTTAAATGAGTGACTCCCAGGCTGAGGTTTGGACATATTTCTCTGTTTCTCCTCAGAATGCCGACACTGTCCCTCTCTCCCGCTTGGTCACTGTGTCCGATCAGGGCGTGACTGACCCCTCCATTTCTGAGAGTTCAGACGGACTGCGGCACAGAGGGGGTTCCACACACACTCGCAGTTTGACCCCTGACCCTGCGGACACCGTGAGGTGGTAAAAGGCTCAGCCTGCACCATGAAGTGACCTGTAGAGTCGTTATAGAGCCTTTTCGTGGCATTTATGTGTGTTTGTTTCTCTCAGGCCTCAGGGAATGTCCCTCTCTGCACTTGCTGCGCCCCCTGCTGGACTCCCAGCTCACTCTGTGTACACGCCTATGCAGATGCTGTGGTGGCAGCAGATCTATGCCCGTCATTACTATATGCAATAGTAAGTAATTCACACAAAACTGGAGCAACAGATTCAGAGAGCCCTGAAATACAGACTAAAATAAAGTAATATTTGGTTTAATTGAATCTACCTAAAGTTGGAATTGAATGTGAAACAACCACTATAATATTCATCTGGAGTTTGACCCCACACATTCCCAGTAGTGTGTGTGTGTGTGTCTGTCTTTATCCAGCACTTCATGGACTTTTCCTTTTCAGTCAAGCTGCAATTGCTGCTTCCCAAGCCTCTGCAGTGCCCCCGCCCTCTGCACGCAGTCCCCACCACTCAACAGTTCAGGCTCCACCCAATGAACCCGCAGCCCCTATGGGGCCAAACCCTGCCCCCAACCCTGTCCCAGAGGAACGACCGGCCAATCAGAACCTGCAGATGAATGCCCAAGGCGGAGCCATGCTAAACGAGGATGAAATGAATCGTGATTGGCTGGACTGGTTGTACACGATCTCACGTGCTGCTATTCTGCTCAGCATCGTCTACTTCTACTCCTCCTTCGGTCGCTTCGTCATGGTGATCGGTGCCATGCTGCTCGTTTACCTGTGAGTAACCTGTGCTGCAGGGGTTAATAAGCATCGAGTTTCATCGCTAAAACACCTTTTTCTTTAAAAGTGTAATACTTCATAATGATCTAATACACCCAATAATATTCTACAACACTGTAATGGTCATATGATCTACGTGAACATTCTGACTAATTCACTACAGCAAGTATAGGGGAATGCCTGTTGTTTTGCAGTGGTAAAGAGAGGAACTGAAGAGGATAGAGTCGCTCAGTTTTAATGTATTAGATTTGTGACTCTGTACTCATGTATGAATTGTCACTGTGTGTGTATGTGTGTGTGTGTCAGACACCAGGCTGGCTGGTTCCCATTCCGGGCGGAACTGCAGAATGCAGCAGCAGCAGCCGAGGGCCCTCAGGACGAAGCTGCCAGAAACAATGACATGCAGGAAATGGTACAACCACTGCAGTACAGCGCCCCCTACTGTACCACACTGTTCACACAGCAGAGAGTTACAGTGTGTTCTCCTGCTCACTCTTGCTTTCTCTCTTTGCAGGAGCGGATAATGGATGATGGCATTGAGGATGATGATGGTGAAAGTGGGGAGGAAGACCCAGAAGCTGCGGTTCCAAACAGGCCTGGGTTTCTAGCAGCCACCTGGTCATTCATCAGCACTTTCTTCACCTCGCTGGTGCCCGAGGGTCCACCTCGCCCTGCCAACTGAAAAAGAGGGCAAACCAACAAATATACAAAAACGTGTTTTGTGAAGCAACATTTCTCAGAGAGCAAAGAGTCGTTTGCCCAACTCTGGTTTAACGTATCTGCTATGGCTAACTGCAGTAATGTTGCTCCACTTCACCCTCCCAGCAAAATAAATGGACAAACAATAAACAACTAAAGGGACAACCAAACAAATGAAAGGAAATAATGGACAGAGCATCTTCTTGACGCTGGTCAGAAAGAGTCAGTGGATTTGTCTTCCTGTTACACTGAGGTTTTTTTTTGTGAATGATGGCAGAAGACGGCACGATCCGTGTAGCATAGTAAAACTGAGTGTAAATAAATATTCACATCTCATTGCAGATAAGGTGTTTCTGAACAGAGGTCTCACAGTGATCAGTCTGTCCACCAGGGGGTGGGTCTTTTTTTTAATGGACATTGGAGGGAGGAACTTCAGGTTAAAAACAGGCTTATATGAAAACACAGCTGTGCTCGGATACAGTAAGGACTCAGTAAAAAAAACCACTCTCATTACTCTTAATGCTGCTCCCAGATCAGTAACACTGGTCTACACACTGGCATTTTTCACTATTTGGGTACTGGAATATCCAGTGAACCCAACGCTTACAATGTTATCACCTGATCGAGGAGCCAGTTCCATGTGTATTGCGACTCCATAAATATCATGATTCAATACATTTTTTTACACTTTTTTTACAATAAAAAAACAACATGAGCATGTTCCCCTTCAAACACCAAGGGCTGAGTTTAAACAGTCAAACACAACAGCATATATTTTAACTTAACATTTAAAGTTAGCACTTGTTGCTGTTTATTAAACTACACTGAGAGAGTTAGTGGGCTTTTTTTTTCTCTATTTTTGAATGTTAGAGCTTGTCATCATACTCTGGTCTCAGTTTGCTCCACTGGGCAGTAATAATGAAATGTAACCATGTCTTAGTAAAATATTTTTTACCCCTTAAATACATTTCTCCACTTTAAATTCAAACAGTTAAATTATAAATGAATAAAGTGTGGTGAAACATGAAAACTAAAGCAATTTTCATGTTTCTGCATATTTAACTTGTCAAATGAAAACAGTATTCCGAACCTGTCCTGCATAGCATTACGGCTTTCGGTCAAATCATTTTTAACTTTTCAGATCTGTGATATGAGAGTGAAGTCAGTCACTGTAGCAGTAAACTACACTTCGGGTAAAAACACATTTTCTGCAGCGAGTAAAACAAACAGGACATGTTCTCAGTCTTGTATCACAGGTGCAGGTTCAGGACCGTTTTTCACCCTGTGCATGTAGATGGAGTAACAAGAAGCTGTCATTGCAGGAACCAGGCTTTAAGAGGAGTTAGAGGAGAGAAGAGGTGTTCAAGTATCTAATTAAATATGGACAACAGTTTTTGACCTGTGTGATCCACCCTGGAGTAAATAACAGTGTTCATGAATCTTCATGAATTTCTCCACTGAGGAGGATATGAAAAAGACCTTCTGTTGCCACAAAGGAATTTTATGAGGTTCCTTTTTTAAGGAACAGTAAAAGGACTCTGATACCTGGTTGCTCAGGTACGGATATACAGATATTTTCGTATTTTGACTTTATAGTAACTTTTTATTTGAATCTATGCTTACATCAGTGGTGGCTGCAAATCTTTAAAACAGGGGAAGCTAATTTTATGCATACATCATGAAATGTTTTACATTTGTTTGTACATAAATTCTGGCCTCTGTTTCTTTTTCAGACAATGTGACCCTGTTGTACTTCATCCACCTGGGAGCAGTCTTAAAGGGAGTCTTTACACTTCCAGTCAGCCAGTTCACCTGGTCATACTAGGAGAGCTGAAAATAGCTGCAATTTTTCCCTGATTTTTGCATCAAATCAGTCTTTGGCGTTAAATATCCAAACTAAGACATGCTGTCGATCAAAAAGGGTTTCTGCCATTTAGACAGTACCTCCATTCATCATGCAGCAGCCCAGCGTCCTGGCCCACCCCCTGCTAATTCACTCCCAGAGAAGCTGAGCTTCCCTAGAAGTGACAAATTTGGTGCATTTTTCCTGTCACTGTCCAGCCTTTCTGCAGTGAAACACACCCACACTAGCATTCATAAAGCATCCATAGAGCGGCAGTGAAGCTGGGCTTAAGGAGGTTTTACATGCTGCACGGTAATGTATAAAAACAAAATCGAGTCAAATAATCTACAATAAATACCTGATTTTGAACAAGCCAATCATGAAGTTGAACTCGATCTACAAGCAATATAAATACGACATATTTGAGCATTTATTTTCTGGCACATTAGAGGAAGCAGATCTTCCCTTGTAGTCTTAGAGCCACTGGCTTACATGTACACTACCTGTCAAACGTTTGTACACACCACAGGTTTTTACCACATATGCATTTAATTCATTTTATTCTTGTAAAAAATTGGAAAGTTATTGAGCGAAAAACTAAAAACAGTATATCAAATAAAACTAGTTTCCTTTATGAGATGGAAAGGAAATGGTACGGTTCGTGTCTGACCTCCCATTAACTGGTTGTGTGGTGATGCAGAGTCCAGTTCTAGACTAGTCCTTTAACTTTAATTGCACCAGTTACCCATTTGATCACCTAATAGCTTGTTGGATGATCCACATTATAATTATATTAGGTGGCTTTTTGTAAGTCAGTAATGAAAAAAGGATATTTCTGGATCATAAAGGAACTCAAATGGTGAACACACTGTAAATGTATTTGTTATCAAAAATATTGAGGTTTTTTTTGTAAATATTAAGTGAGGAGCACACAAATATAAGTGAAAGTGAACATTCTGTCGAATGTGACAGAGGTGCCTCAGAGGTGCTTATCAGTCTTGGAAATCGAATCCAAGACTTTCTGACCTAACCACTACACTACCAACCAGGAAAGCTCAGTGTGTGCCAAAATGTTGACTGGTAGTGTATGTACAGTGTGAATTTACTGTACACATACTATCAGTCAAAAGTTTTGGCACACACCAAGTTTTTCTACATTTGCTATTTAATAGTCAGAGTCACTGGTTCGAACAGTCCACCACCACAGTAATACTGAGACACTGGTGACCAGTGATGAGGAGATAGGACATGTGTACATGCATAATTTTACACCTGAAAACCTTTACACCTGCACATCCTTACAACTGCACATTTGTACCTGCGCACATGTACCTGTACTTGCACCTGCACACAGCTAGTAGGTCATTTTAGGTAATTTTTCGAGTCATTTTGTCCACCTCCTGTATTTGTGTGTGTATTTTATTCATCCCCTGGATTTGTGAATGTGTGCATATATGTATACTTGTGTGCATGTGTGTGTATTCATTTGTACGCATATATTTTGTTCATCCTCTATAATTGTAAATGAGCGTGAGTGTGTATATGTAATTGTTTGTGTGTGTGTGTGTGTGTGTGTGTGTGTGTGTGTGTGTGTGTGTGTGTGTGTGTGTGTGTGTGTGTGTGTGTGAGTGCCCTGCAGGCTTCTAAAGCAGGTGAACACTGTGGGGCTCCTGTCTTTTCTTCCACATGATACAGAATCTCTGTTTTTCAACAGTGTTCTGGATCCTGTAGGAGCTTCTGTTATCTGTCAGGTTCTAAATAAAGAACGTCATCTGCATTCCACACCTCGGGACTGTGCACACACGCACACACACACATATAAACTCAGACTCATATACTCACACAAAAACACATCCACACACAAAATCCTTCATATGTATACTTTTACCAACAGAAACACTTATGCACATACACACACTCACAAACTCACCCACTCACACAAATAAAAACACAAATACACACAAACACATATACAAACTCATACAGACACTTTTCAGATACAAAAAAGCATTCTGTGTATGTACCTTTGTCTGAGTGAATGAGTGTTTGTGTGCGTGCATGTGTTTTTGTGTGAGTATATGAGTCTGAGTTTATATGTTTGTGTGTTTCTGTGTGTTTGTGTTGTTGCTACACTTCAGAGCCTCTGAAAGCCTCTAATCGAATGAAGATGGATTTTGTTTGGCTGGTTGTAAGAACATGATTAATTATGCATGAGGCAAACATTAGCCCCTCCTCTACATAACTGGTTAAATTAGGTTAGAGGGCCTGTGCTTTGGCTGGGAGACTCTTATCAGGACCAGCAGCTCCATCATCATTATGAGTCTGACAGACCTGTTTTTGGCCTCTCAGAGGGACAGCTCATGTGGCTACAATAAGTGGAATTCAGCCGGAAACAACTAGCCTGATGCTAACAGGCTGCTAACAGCTGCTCCTGTACAGGTTTCAGTATTTATGGAAAAAATATTCCTTTATAGATTAGCTCACATCCAGCCTGCACAGGCCCCCAGATCACCCAAGATCCCACAGGCCCACACAGCATTGCATAGACTTCCACCTTAACCACTTAGGATCAGACAGACTGTTTTTGTGCAGGATCACACGGGATTGCACAGGTACCCACAGGATCACAAATACGCACCCAGGATGGCTCAGGATCACACAGACTCACACTGAACCACATAAACCCCAAAACATCACACAGGCCTCCGTAGATCCCTACAGAATTCATTTGCGGGTGAGTGACTGGGTGTGTGTGTGTGTATTTTCCACTCTGCTCAGTCTTCCCTCTGCTCCTCCTTTAATTTAATCTCCTCGGCTGTGGTTTATTTATTTGTTTATTTATTTGTTTATGTCTTTGTATGGGTGTGTGAGTGGTTTTCTGGGGGGGGGGGGCTGCTCTTCCTGCTGAAACGGTGACTAATGTCCTGCTATCGATCCCTTGCTGTGCTTGAGTGTGTGTGTGATTGTGTGTGAGTGAGTGAGGGTGATAGAGATGATAAGAATTTCACTGTAGGTCCCTTGGACACATAGATACTGATCCAAACACAAATATTGTGTCTCACTCTGTGTTAACTGTGTGTGTGTTCATTCTCTGTGCGTGTGTGTGTGTGTGTGTGACAGCCGTGCTGCAGTAAATGACACTCATCACACTCTTGTGTTGTTGTTTGGGTGATATATTTATATATTTCTGCTTGTTTACAAATAACACTTTATTCTTTGATGTTTCAGATGTTTACAGTTTACCATCGAATCAAATTTACTGAAATAAATATATTGCACTTAAAAAATCATCCAAATAAAATACTATAAGCAGTGAGGTTAGGATACATAAACACAAACACACACTCACACACACATCCGCATACAAACACACAAAACCAAAAAGAGAGAAAGTTAGTGCAGATCTTCTGCAAAAACATGCTGTAGCTTTGTGTGTGCAGGCTGTTTAGTTGGATTAGTGGGCTCAATCTCTTTCTCTCTCTCTCTCTCTTTCTCTCTCTCTCACTCTCTCACTCTCTCAAACACTCTTAATCCAGAACACACTCTACAGTGACACTTAGAGGCAATCTGACTGATTCTGATTCTTTAGGAAATGATTCAGTGAACCAGTAAATTTGATTCAGTCAGAATGATGTGATCTGATGAACTGAGAATCATTATTACAAATACATGAAACTTCAGAAATATTACAGGGCAAGGTGTTTTTTAATGCCACTGAAATATAAACAATAACACACCTTTATGTTATTTTGCCCTGAAATAATATGAGGTTCGATAGTGAATCTGTTAAATCTCCAGCATCAGAATGACCAAATATTTGGACTCGCAGTGGTCACTTTCAGAATGTCCCCTCAGTACACACACAAACACACACACACACTTTCTAACACATCTACACACTTCTACTCTAACATATACACACACTCGCTTTCTCTCTCACACACACGCACACACTCAAACTCTCTAGTACATACACATTGACACAAACTCTCTTTCTCACACACGTGTGCAGTGGAGTGATTGGATTAGAGGGATCTGATGAATTGGCTGCTCTAATGAGGTCAGTCCAGCATAAGTCAGACTAAAGACCTGCTGACCGTCATTCACAGGTGAGGACAAGCAGCTCCTGACGGATATACGTCAGTGTTACAGCTTCTAACACCCTATACACGCACACACACACACACACACACACATACATACAGCCTCAACCTGACACAGCCTGTGTGTTAAGAGACTTCTTCATTTAGAGTCCAGTTCTTTGGTATGTGTAAAAAGTTTTTCCCTCCCATCTGTGTGTGTGTGTGTGTGTGTGTGTGTGTGGTATTTATCTCTTGGTGAACCTCTCTGTTCACATAATAAACAATGGATTTTGGAAACAGGTGAAATTTCCCGTTAAACCCAGAGGATCTTGGTTAGGTCCATCCTGGTTCAGGAGAGAAGATCAATCTCCTGATCAGAGCATTTTTTTCACATTGTTCCTCACATGGTTCCTCATCCAGTACATTAGAACAGACTCTCACACGGCACCCTCTAGTGTCTTTAGTAGAGAGAGAACACTGTCCCCAGTTCTGTCCAATACTGGGCAATATTCCTTCATTCATTCATGTGGTTCTCATGTAGATAGGGGTGTGTGTGTGTGTGTTTGTGTGTGTGTGTGCTCATTGTGTCTCTTCAGTGAGTCCAACCATCAACATGCTGAAGAGTCGCTCTCACATCTGCAGAACACATCTGGGGTCCTTTGGTACATTTGTTTGTCTGTTTGTGTCTCCGGTATGGCTGCAGCCAGCAGCTCCTCCGAGTCGTTGAACATCAGTTACACTATTTACACACTGCTTTACCCAGGGAGTGTGTGTGTGTGTGGGTGTTTTGGGGTCGGGGATTGTATTTTATAAGCGTGATATTTATTTCAAATGCTTTTGTCAGGGAGTCACAGTGCCCTCTAGTGTAAGGCTACCACACGCTGGCCACTCAAGGTCCGAGAACTGGAAACGGACTAGTGTGTGCAGAGTGTAGTGGTCTGTTTGTGTGATGTATATATGGTGATCTTCACACTGAGGGTGTTTGAAAAATCAAATGTTAATTTGGGGCCCTGTATAAAAACTGAAGAGCACAAAGGCCACCCCAGATCCCCCGGCCCGGGTCTGGCTGTGCTGACCCTGTTTTGTGTCCAGGAGGAGATGGGATGTGTTGCTGTGTTCTGTGTCTGTAAGCAATGTTGTGAATGCGTATATGTGGCTTAAATAACGGTGTTGTTGTTGTAGTTATTGTCACCAATGCTGTGCTGATGGTGGTCATACGAAGGGGGTCATGACGGTGTTGGAGTGGCGGAGGCTCTGGATGGCGGCGTAGGGGCCCTGCTGGAAATAGTGGTGGTAACGAGGCATGTGGAATGAGGGGAAGGTCGGGCCACTGGACCCTGCAAGAGCGGAGGGGGTAAGGGGCATGCCCAGCCGGCCGTAGTGGGGCAGCGAGCCCTGGATGGGAGGCAGGGGTCCAGCCAGGGCACCTCCCCCGGATCCCAGAGCTGGGAGGGACTGGTGAGGCTGGAAACCCGAAAATCCAGAAGAGGAGGAAACCCAGGAGCTCAGGGAGAGATTATCAGATGCCGTAAAAGCAGAGCCTGCACAAAAACAGACTTTCAGTAAGAGCATTTTAAAAAATCATATATATATATATATATATATATACACACTGCTCACAAAAATTAAAGGAACACTTTAAAGAAACACATTAGATACTTCAGATCTCAATATGAAGTTGGATATCTATACAAATAACGACAGGGCAATGTCTTAGGAAGAAAAGGATGCCAAGTCTTTTAATGGAAATAAAAGTTTT
>JBBMFX010582286.1:0-13963 GCA_037832545.1 Rhabdalestes septentrionalis | reverse complement strand
AAGAGGACAAAAGTAAAGGGACGAACTAATACTCAGGGGACTGGGAACGAAGAGGCCGGAACGAGGATGGCGTGGTCATCACAAATGCTATAGAAAAAGTAACAAAAACACAAATAAAATGAAGGGGCTGGGGTACAACAAAACATGAGAAAATACAAAAACACAAGAGGGACCAAAGGAAGACGAGAAAAAAGCGTAAAAATATACAGATCTACCAAAGACACAAGAAAATCACAACTAGAAATTACCAGAACCAACGCAAGTTTGACAAAGAGCAGAGAGAAGACAGGTTTTCCAAACAGACTGAAATGGTTTTCATATTAATTAATTAAGTAATGAAGGGGCGGGATCAGGAATAAGACACAAGTGAGGAGGATAATAAGGGGTCGGGGCTGAGACCAAAACATAATCGTGGAACAGATGGAGAATGGAGAATGTAAACAACAACACAGACGAGTGAGCAAGGAGAAGACAGAAGATTACAAATAAGCTAAAATATATAAAAACAGGAAGAGCACTCCATTTAAGTGCCAGTTCAGTGGTCAATTCACCATTAAATATGTAACATTGACCTCCACACTAAAAATACTTCAATAAGATGAGCTGGAAAGTGTGAGCATTAGCACCCCCACAGTCAGATTCGTTTATCAACACACTGTGTGTAACCATTTTGCACATTTGAATTATGTAAATTAAAGTGCGTATCTGTCTGGTGAACACACACACACTGCCTTTTTAGTGGAAAGGTGAAATAAGAGTGTTTTATGAGAGTGTTTCATTTTTATTTCACTGGCGCACCTTTAAATACTGCAGGACTGTCCTGTCACCTCATATATCAATGGCTGCTTTTCCGCTCATTGACATCATTCAATTTCACTTGTTTGGGTGGAGATATTTTTGCCTGGTTGCTTTAAAGGATATAATAAATATTTATTCCACGCAAAGCAGAGCTGCTTGATCGCTGAAACAGGGTTCAATAACCTTAAATGGGACATAATTTGCCAAAAAAAAATATATGCAAACGTTATAATAGGACTATGGGCTATACAAAACATGCTCATGAAGTTCTTTGCATAAAATCACTCTCACATTAAAATATCTCAGCAGCTCTATTCTCCACAGTTTCAGTCTATTTCAAAATGAACCGTTTCAGGGCTCTGTCGCTTTCATGCAAATAAACTCTTGCTGGCCACGGCCCACACATCCCTGTCTTACGAAAACAAACAAACAAGCTAGTTGATACTTAACTTTGATAGAAATACAAAAGGCATTATTTAAAGGTACATACACCTCTCTCATCTGCTGACTTGTCATGGACAGTAGGTACAGATGAAGTTAACGCCTTATTCACAGCTCCTTGTTTGAATGTTCTCTTCCACTTATATAACCTGCTGATTTGTCATGGACAGTAGGTACAGATCCCCCATGACACTGAAGTTAGCTCTTTCCTTATTCTAATTTTCCCTTCCACCTTAAATAATTAAGGTGGGATTTTTTAAGGTGGAAAGAAACTGATTGTTGCTGGGACATGGCCATCGAAAATTAAATGTAGCCCCACAGTTCTTCAGTTTCCTTTGTCTGGGAGAAAGTGTAGGGATTAGTGCTGTTCCTTGCAGCGACAACACAACACTTCATGTGTGACTTGTATTTGCCTGTAGCCATAGCGCTTGGCTTATCATTGCTTGTAAAACTAGCAGACAAAATGGCGGATCTTCAGCTAATATATTGGGTGGGGTCTCTGCAAACGGCTCATTTTGAAAGGATCTGAAACTGTGAAGAATAGAGCTGGTGAGATCTCTTAATGTGAGAGGAACTTTGTGCAAAGAACTTCATGAACATGTTATGTAGCCCATAGACCTATTATAACTAAAGTGAGTTTAGCATGATGTAACCACTATAAGCCAAACAGGCTCACGCCTCTCCCCCACACACAAGACAAAATTACGTCAGGTAGGTAACAAATATATGAATTAAACAGGACATAAATAACTAAAGGAAAACTAAATAAATAAATACAAATATAACAAAATAACAAAGTAAAAACAAATAGCTAAATAAATACAAATAAATATAATTTCGAGATTTAAGTCTGACTGGTTACACCACCTGACACGAAGCCACTAGTTAGACAGATGCTCCAATTCAGGTGTCTAGGACCTCCATAAGGACTAAAGTGGCATCCTCATGAAACTCTCTGTAAATCAGAATGTGATTGGCTGATTCATTTTCCCCATAATGTTGATGGTTTATACATCACGGCAGAACTTCAGTCCAGCTCCTGAAGACCTGACCAATGGGAGAGCTCGCTAGGCTACACTTACCCGGATACAACAGAGAGACGTGCCCTGATTGGGGCATATTCATTTGGCTGTTTTACCCTATTGTTTCCAACAAAACCTAATACTGAAGTAAGAGCACAACAGAGAATCAACAGAGTATGAATGCAAACATGATTTTTAAAAATGTAGTTACAGAAAATTAAAGTTAAATCAATTTTAATTGACAGACGTATGTTTTCTAGTTCCCAGAAATCATTATCTCGTCCCTGAAGACATCGAAGGCCCTGAGGATTCCCCTCTGAAATTAGTATTCAAATTCCTTTAAAACAGCCATGATCTACACCAAAGCAGAAATACCCACGGTAGAATTCTCCTTAAAAGAAGAAGTAAAAGTAAAAGTAAAATCTTTATCTCTGCATGAGTGTTAAGATATCAGATGTCTATTCTAAATGGACACTGACAGTAAAAGACAGTTCTTAATGTTCTGCTGCACTGTGCACTGTATTTTTGTACTTAAACCTTACTATACTGTGTATATATATATATATAAATTCATAAATTCATGTAATTCCTCCCTTTACAACTGCTGCCTGGTTATAATGCTTTATAAATGTGTCATAAATATGATGATTAGACAATTTCTAATTTCTAATGTCAATATAAGGTCAGTTTGTTCCAAGATTCCTAGATCATTGTTTAAAATGTAAACAGGGTGGGTTTTGTGTGAAATACTCTAAAGAAACTCTCCATTCTGAAGATAGTCTCCAATCTAAAGAAACTCTCCATCAGAACTGTTCACAGTGGAGGTGAATGGAATCAGACGTTTGCCTCTAAAAGGTCCTCACGGAAAGTTTTTCCATCTAATGCTTCTGGTTGATGCCTGAGACAACATTCTGGGAGAGTTCTGAGAAGATTTTTTCCCTAAAACTAAACCCATTCATGGTGGGTGGGATACATGCAGGGCCTTGTGAGGCCAAATAGCCCCGATGTAAAATTATTTATTTCAGATTCATTATTTTACATCATCAACATCCATATAAACACTCAGAGACACATGGAGCTTCACTGGAGGGATAGAGAATAAAACGGTGGGACGCCTGGTTCCATTCACCTCCCCTGTATAGAAATCAGAGTCTGTACGCTCAACCGTTTCACATCAAACCAAGTCTGGATGATTTTGAACCCCTGAATTGTGAAATAATGTGGCCTTTAAGTACAAGACCCTGTTAAAAAGAGAACAAGGAGGTCAAGAATGGAGAAAAACAGACTGAAAAGAAACTACATGAAACTGATTTGTGAGTTTAAGCAGGGAAAGGTGCTGGACTAAAATCTAAACCCTGGCTTTAGTCCAGTTTTGGGATTTCCATGCTTAAACACAACAATCTGTTTAATTTTGTTTCATGGTAGCATGACTTCCCCCTCCCCCATCCTAGACTGTCATGAGGGGCTTCCCGGGTTTACTCAGTGTTGATGAAAACCATGATCAGTGAGGAGCAAATGTGCTTTCGGATCCATCACCCGTTGTCTGCGCAGCTTTATGGACGAGCGCTGGCGTGCAGTTGCTTATTAAACAAGTCGCTCTGATATATTCCGTCAACTCCCAGCCAGAGGAAGCGTCCGTGGCATCCGTAATCCCTCACCAAGCCTCAGTAAAGCACACAGACACAGACCAGCCCAGCCTCAGCGCCGGACTCTCTTTACTGACAGCCAGGTGCATTTAAGGAAGTCCGAACAAGCAGAGTGAAAACGGGACAGGGCTGAGCGTGGCGGCAGGGTGAATGAATGGATGTGGCCAGGTCTGCCTCGGATCGCTGAGGGTCACCAACTCTAGTCCAGATCCAAAATACACCTCATTATCACCACCAGACACTGGCCACTTTATCAGAAACCCAGAGGCCCAGTGGTCAATCTAGTTATTTTGAGTTCATTGCTGGTCGGTTTTTCGGCCACAGAGGAGCACGAGATTGACGTTTCCAATAAAGTGGCCACAGAGCAGAAAACAATGTTTGTGTACAGTGACTAGTAAGAGTTCGACATTTCTAATTAGGTCAGCATTTCCTATAAATTGGCCAATAAGTGGCTGGTAAGTGTTTCTAATAAAGAGGCCGGAGAGTGGTAGGTGTTTCTAATTGTGGCCAGTGAGTGGTGGGTGTTTCTAATAAAGTGGCCAGTGAGTGGTTGGTGTTCCTAATAAAGTGACCAGTGAGTGGTACGTGTTTATATGGCGATTGCACAACCTGTGTGTGCAGTATTTGGGGGCCGGTGTGGAAAGGTAGACACTGGAATGTTGCTGTGAATATTAGATAGTATGAGAACATTATTAAGGTCAGGTACTTAACATTGCTGTGAGCTTTACTGGGGAGAGGTACAGATGTTGGAGGATGTTCTGGATCTCAAAAGTGTTGGATGCTTCAGAGAACACAGGTCCACTGCTCCACAATCCTGTGTGTGTGTGTGTGTGTGGGGGGGGGGGGATATGGAGATAAGCTGTGTGTGCAGCACCTGCAGGCCTGTGTCAGCAGTGGGTGCACCTGCAGGTAGCTTGCAGGTAGACGCTGGAATATTGCTGTGAGGGTTTGACTGCAGCCGTGAAAGTGGAGTGGTGAGTGGCTGTCCTTTGTGCAGTCCTCCTGTCTCTTTAAAGTGTGGGAATGCAGAGCTCACTCCCACTGGACAGCAGGACAAACCCAGCAGCACAGACCCACTGGCTTTACTGGGCAGCTGTGGGGGCCAGCACGCTCTCTGCGCCTGAATCGGGCCGTATTCGAGATTAATCTCCCGGGATGAGGAGTGTTCTGGTACCGAAGGTATCCTGCGGAGACCGAACCGAGCCAGACAGCAACAGGTGAGACTTCATCCGAGTTTGAACTTTTATTAGCCCTAAAGTGGCTACTCGGACAGGTCAGCAAAACGTTTTATTACTCTCTAAAACTTTATAATAATTTCCACTGTCCGTTTTAACGACGTATACCTTCGTTTTTGTCTAAAACTCCGAGTCCTGCAAGGTCACCTGCTCTCCAGCATCATTGTGTAACTGAGAGCCTCAGTTAGCTTAGCATTAGCATTGGCCATTACCATCGGTGTCCTCTGATTCTAAAGATATCCTCTTTTAATAGAAAGGTGTAAAGTCTTGACTTTCGTTAAAAACCCTTTTGGTAAGTTTGTACACATCCTGTCTTAAAGGGAAACTCATTCAGGACACAACTCCCAGTGTTTTTAGCTTGTGGGCTAAGTGCGGTGCTAACCAAGTTCATTCAGAACGAACGGGGTGCTAACGAAGTTAGCTAATTAGCTCGGCTAGCAGTGTTTACATCCAACATCTCTGTTTTTATGGAGTAACTGCCAACAATTTTATGCATAGTGTTTTTTTTCGGAATATTTTACTATGTGCATGTCAGTTAAAACGTATAATATTAGTGTTGTAGTCAGCACTCCTATTTCGACCTGTTTGAATGCATTGTAAGTTTTTCCCTCATAGATAGCCGTCTTGGGTGTTATTTAGAGTTGCAAGATATGGTCAAAATATCAGTATTGATATTTTATTGCTACACATTATGATTGTGATGAATTTTACAATACTTAAGGGCCCGTATCATGTTTCTGGAATCAAAAATGCTTAGGGTCTGTAAATATTGTTTCAAATGATACATTTACTTCTTCAGTCTATGTAGGGGGGAAAGGGTGTTAAATGAAATTAAAAACAAAAGGATTTTAAATTAAAGCCAAAGCCACAAAAACAGTCTGTTTTCAAGTCATAGCTTTTGTGATGTCACAGGAGCAACACATATAAATATCTCTTTAATCTGACTACATCAGTTTAGCTCCGCCTATTCATGCACCAACACCAACATTTTTACCGGTTAAAATTTAGACTTTGATTGATCCCATGAAGAACTCAAGTCATCAGAACACCCAGTAACTCACCTGCAGCTGTGTCATTGGTCACCCTGTGATTGATTACGGACACTTTTGTGATATCAGTATTGCTATTGTGATAACAATCAGCTGCGGATACATTGTGTAGCCCTATTTTTTTGTTGCTGTACAGTAAAAAGTTTTTTGGTTTTGGAAATGCACTGATTGCTCTTTTTTTTTTTTTTTCTCGGTCAAGTATCAGGTGACTCGATTCTCCTCAAGACTAACATCTCGCTTCGTCTGTCCCTCTCAGAGTGAAGCAGACACGTTTTGTTTCGTATCTGGCTATCCCGACCTCTCTCTGGACAGACTGGTCACATGGTGCTAATTGTGCTTGGCAGAGTCTCTCTGTTAGGATTTCTTCCCTGCACGCCTCACTGACTGCCCACAGCTCGCTCTCTCTCTCTCTCTCTCTCTCTCTCTCTCTCTCTCTCTCTCTCTATCTATCTCTATCTTGCTCTGTCTCTCTGTGTGTCTCTCTCTCTCTGTGTCTCTCTGTCCCTCTCTCTCTCTGTCTCTCCCTCTCTTGCTCTGTCTTCCTCTCTCCCTCTGTATCACTCTAAAGTATGAGGCCCCTGCAGGTCCTTAAAAAGTCTTATTTGTCCGAGATAACATTTTTGAAACACCAGACATCCCTGTCCTCAACTGAAATGTCATCTTTTAAAAAAATTAATCAGCGGTTAAGATGTAACCATCCAATTTCATATTCCAAGTTCATGGAATAATTTTATGTGTGGGAACTTTAAGGGGTAGATGCCTGGTTCCATTCTGGTCTGATGGTGAGTTTCTCAACTAAACTAACTCGGAGCAACTGAAAGAAATGGCTTTTAAATAACATTTTTAGAAAACATTTTAACATATTTTGGGAGTCTGTTATTGCTGTAATAGAAATCAATAGTAAATAAGTAATACTGATATAAGTAGTGATATTTCATAGGGTAAATCTATTGCACCTATTATTATGTTGCTCGTAATAATGTTTTTATCATCTAGATAAACTAGGATCTGAAGAGATGAGGAAGTTTAGGTGTTTCTTGGCTAGAGGGATTCGATTTACCTTAGATTTTATTTTCATGGCAGCGTTAGGATCATGTGATGTGATAAAAGGATTAGAAATGGTCTCTGAGGAGCTAATCTCGTTCCTGTTCCAGTTTAAGTCCCTCACTTGTGAAATGGGAGAAGTCAGTGTGTTCTGCTGATGTTCACACTGAGTGAAAGTTTTGTTGAAAGAATTCCAGCTTTAAAGAGCCAATATCATAGATTTTACCATATGTTTGATTTAAAAACTCTTAAAGCTTGAAAATGCACCATTCAGTCCACATTTGTTAAACTACTTGTCACAAAAACCAGTGTGTTTATCGCTCTGCCTGTTTAGCAAGTTGGCCAGGCACATTACTGCTGTGGGGAGGTTTTTTTTTCCAGACTGATTTTTGGCAAAAAAGCTCATTTGCATGTCATGCTTGAAGATGCCGGTAGCAGTATATTTTAAACAGATGTACTGTAAATTCACTTTTGCTGCGCATGGTAGATGAATGCATGATTGGTCGCTGTAGTGGTGCCAAGAAACCACCGTTAAACCTGCGGTTACCCGCCCAGTGTCTGTCAAGAGGAACGCATTCATCATGACTGCCTGCGCAAGAGCTTGAAAAATGTGTCTGCGTTTAACGGGTCCTGACTGCCCATGTCCGAATCGAATGTCGTTTTGTGAATATTTGCCTCAGACTGGGTGCAGATTTCCTGTTGATGTTCTCGTATCCGCATCCCTCTTAAAAGATTTTGCTTTGCTTCCCTCTTTAATTTTTTGTTGAAATTTTTAAAACATGTTTAAACTGTGTGCTGAACTCCACACTTGTGTTTTATAAGCTCATATGTAGTTTAATGCCCACAAAAGGAAATGTGTATGTTATTTCTTCACTTCAGTGTGCTATGTGTGACATGTTCTGTCCTCTCTCTCTTTCTCTCTGGGTGGGAAGAATGGTCATCCCTCTTCCCTGTCAGGAACTGTTCTGTATCTTAACTGTACTGTGCTGGTACTGAAGTTGTTTCAGGTTTTGGTGTTCCAGTGTATCTCAGTCCAGTAACAGAGATTCTGACTCAGTTCTCTCCACAGTTCTATGGCCGGTCATTCCAAAACAGAACGTTTTTCTGTCAGAATCGCTTATCTGTGTTACTGAAAGGCGGGGGCGGGGCAGTCTTGTTTGCATGTTCAATGTTTTCTCTGTGTTCTTTATCCATGTGATGAAAACCGAACCCAGATAACTTGTGACGTCCTGGGTCACCTTCACATTTCTCACGGACTTAAAGATACATTTGTTAGTCGTAGAAAACTCCCACTGAAATTTATCTTCAGCCCAGACAGTGGAGCTTGAACTTAATCCACTTCCCAGTTGTTGAATTGTGTCTCTGCTACGACCAATTGGAATGCAGTGATGCTTTCAGCTCAGCCGTGGCCTGCTTTATTTGTAATTGAAAAATATTTGTATGCAGTACAGCACAGTTTGCAGGTTTTTAAAATGATTCTGAATCAGTGTAGTTTCTTTACATTTTAAATAATTTGTAAAGGCTTCCTTTTTTGCATAAGTTCCTGAAAGCCCTGCCGAAGTGTGTTTTCTTTTTCCTTCCGGAAAGGGGACTAAGCAGCCCTGCGAACATCAATGAAAGTTGATTTTGATTTGTTCTGGTTCGGTTGATGCGCTAAACAAGAAAAATCTCCCACTTTGTCCGACAAAAAGTGGAAAATGGCCCGAGGCGAGTTTGACATGGCTGACCCGTTTATCTGCGGCTGCCACACTTTCTGCCGAGTTAGAGCTGATAAACACCTCCGTGGACAGATCACTCACTCGTGAAGTCTGCATTTAAAGGGCTAATGTCCTAAATATCCTCACGTTTTGTGAGCAGTATTTAGTGTTTGTGTGTGCATATACACACACACACACACACACACACACACATATTAGGGATGCACTAAAAAAATTCAGATTTTTTTTTCAGACTCGCTGTGGTTATGAAGGTGGGGTTATCTCGAACGCGACAGTTTTCATTTGGATTCAGGGTGAAGTTTTTGGGCTCTTCTGGGCTGAAACACTGCTTATAGCTTTAGTGTGAGTGGGCAGCGCAAACCTGCTGCAGGCTGGATTGTTTTGTTATTGTGGATGTTGGAGTGTTTCAGTCTTTGAGTCGTACCTTGCTCAGTCCATTGTTTCGTTTACAGGATAGTGAATAGTGAGTAGGGATGGTATCATTAAGGTTTTAACGGTATTACTACTTCTATCGAGACCGCTTATCGATTCGGTACTTTATCGGTACTCTTATCTGTACTCTTATCGGTACTTTTATTGTGTTTTTTAATAAAAATGAATTGAGAACAGAACAACAACACTTTAACCCTAATTCTAACCTGAATCTAAAAAGTTGGACTCATTACAAATTTACTTTTAGGTAAGCTCTGCTTTATAATTTCTTAGTTTATTATTATTTATCTTTATTATTATTATTTGTAAATGCAGTACTATAGCAGTACAAGTCATTTTAATGTTTAATAATTATTTAGGCTGCTGCATAAAATACACTAAATATTTAGCCTATATGTAGGCTATATGTAACTGACTGTGTGTTTATTCAATTATTAACACTGATTCAGAGCACTTATGTGATGTTTGTCGTTATTTTAACATAGCATTCATACCTGAGGTGTCGGATAATGAAGTAGAAGCTCGCATTTCTCTATATGCACATAATGCACTTTGGCTGGATGTTTTAATAAATTGCTTGTGTTTCCGCCTTTACAAGCAAAAATCTTTTTGCACTTGTTGCAGCGAGCATTGTTCGTGTCCACAAGGTGAAATGTAGCCATACTTTGAATCGTTTGGCTCTGTCCACCATCGTCACTCCATAAGCGCCAGCCCTCTAGTCTTGTGTGCGTGCGAGCCCTCTCCTTTTTAATTTCATCAGTACCGACTGCAGAACAGTTACCGTTAAAACGTATCGATACTTCTGTCTTTTATAATTAGGCACCGGGCCGAGTAAGAACCGGGTTTTGGTACCCATCCCTAATAGTGTGTGATCCCAACTCCTTCGTTTGCAATGTTTCCACCAGTACCCTCACATTCTGTTGATAGTCTTTTTACTTTACTACTAAATTCTGCCAGTCACACAAGTTTTTGGATTTAATTCATTAATTTTTTTCTCCACGGCCACAAACGCCTCCCGAGACACAAGTTCAGTGTGGACAAAGCCATGAAATGACGGAGAAGACAAAATCATTTAGAAGATGATTGATGGTCTTTTTGTATAGAGGACTACCACTTGAACCCAGAAGATATTTTTCCGGTTTCTGCATTACTCATATCTTCATGAACCAGCCAATAAATAAACTGCTTCTTCTTCTAGGGAAAAAAACAACAACATTTTCCCACCCTCAGCTTGGCAGCACTGCACTGTTTTGGTAAAGCATTTCTTAGAGAGTAGAGATAAAGATCCGCTGAACTGGAACTGGGTGGTTGTTTTCATTTGAAGTTCATTTGAAAGTCTCTCTGTCTGAACCTTTGGTTTCTCACTGAGATAACGAGTGACCTTATCAGGAGAGTGAAGGTTCAGGGCAGCTATGAGTCAGGCGACTCTAAAGAGGCCTGATAGTCACCCTTAATGTGTGGCTCACAGATTTTTAACCAATAGAAACCTGTTTCTGCATTACTTGTTCAATTCTAATATTTTAAGTTTTAAACAATGTGTACATGAGTCTTGTCTTTTTCCAGCACAATCAGCCAATATAATAAATATTAATTTTAGAATTTTGCCAGTTTGGAGGCAGCTGACCCCAAAACTAAAATGACAAATCTGTTAGAAATTTCTCTTTTACTGTATGAAACACAAATATTTATATTGAACAGTAAGGAAACAGCCAGTTGTTGATGTTGATTTTGGAAGCAGAAAAATGTACAAAAGCATCTGAGACACTGTGACAAGGACCTGAATGTCTGGATGACTGAACTTTAACACGGCAGTTCTTGTGGGGGGTTCCAGATGTTCATTGGTCAGACCCTACATTTAAGCTCTGATATCTGTCGCTTTGGATAAGAGCAACTGTAAATGTACCAAAGTGAACCAGAAGATCTACTGTAGAACAAACTGCTCAAGACGTTCATGCTGTTCAGATAGAAACGGGTCAGAACACAGTGCAGTGCCCCCTGCTGCATATGGGTCTGCTTATGGGTCTGCGTATCTGCAGACCAGTCAGAGAGACCATACCCTGTCTACCACCGAAAGACCTACAGTGTTCAGAACTGAAACATGGAGTGATAGACAAATGTGGCGAGAGTAGGAGTGGGACTAGACTCAATATAAAAAACACATTTTAAAACTTAAAAAAATGTATAAATATTTGTATTCTGCAAAATGGTATAAACTGGGCAGAGGGATGTGTGGATGAAACTTGGGTGTATATGTGAGACCACAAAGAGCCCCAGTAATTGCGTCTGGAAAGCAAGCTCATGTTGTAGTTTTTGTGAAGTTGTTGGATGGTGTTAACCGGGCGCACGTGGCTGAACTGGTTTTAAATCTTCATTTCACCTATATTTTGCAGACTGTGCTGTGAACGTCCATAAAAGCTGCAAGAGTCTTCTGGCAGAGTGTAGTAACAGTAAGAACAAGGTAAGTCTTCATTCAGTTGTTCTCTCAAAGAAAGAGTTCGGGCGCATACAGAACTGTGCAAAAGTCTGGAACCTCATATCATCATATTTTGCTTTGAAAATCCTTGTTGGTGTAAAAGAAAATGCTATTTTCTGTCAGACTGTCTGATCTTTGTCATACTGGGTAGATTAAATAAAATAAATGTGTACAAATATTTTACTGACAGGCTGCAAAGTGCCTAAAGGCACAAAGATAAAGGAGCTCCAACCACTCAGTGTTCAGTACTCCCAGTATATTGATCACCACCTGACAGTTTGTTGCACAAACAAAGACTTGTGACTTGACTTGAGATTTGACCTTAATGACTCGAGACTTGACTCGGACTTGGGTGTTGTGACTCGCGAGTCATAACATGTAAACAAGGTTCCTTTAATGGAATTATTTATTTCGTTATTTCATTCATATCAGTGTTTTCAAAGCTTTATGTGAAAACTTCAGCAGATTGATGTTCCCTCCCGGGTAATACGCGCATCTTCACGCATGCGTGCAGCCACAGATTTCACATCAACACTGAGGCGACGGCAAGTTCACATGAGAGGTTTGCTCTTGCATTTGGTTATAAAGCATTCACTCAGACGGCTACCAAGCGAACGGCCACTTGCAAAGAGTGTGGCAACAGGATTAAAGACGCCAGCTCAACTATATTAAACTTCACAAGGCACCTCAAAACACACAAGATAGGTCAGTGATTCAGGGGAAAAGGGAAACTTATGTGAAGGTAAAGTTACCGCTAGCAAACTAATTGTACCACAGTTGTAGGCTACATATAGATTAGAGCTTTATTGTTTCTCTCACAATCAGTGCGGTATATACCATTGAGGACACCGAGGTCATGTCCTTGGTATTTTTTCCCTAAATTTCAAATTAGTCAAAGCTGAAATCCATCAGTGATGATCAATGCCAAACACAGAACCTGGTCCGTGTCCGAATCCATATGTCGTCTGTATTTTCTCCCAATTAAATTCACATTCTCCGTCTAATCTCGAGTGAAATCACCGCCTCTATCTGTCTCTGCAGGCGGCGCTAAATTTCATTTGTCAATAGAATCTCGAGAAACACACAAAACTACATCGTCACAGAGAGACTAATAGGACTGACTTAAACAGGCTTATTCAAGTTTTCTGGCTAAGTAGATGGATAGGACTTTATCCCTTAGACGGCCAGCTAAGCAACATCAGCAATAGTGACTTTTGCACAACGAAAAAAGAATGGGGTAAATTTTGTTTTGTTTTCTATATTCATGACACAGATAAACAATAATAACTTCAAAACGACTAGCTCTAAAAATTCTAAATGGTGTTACCGCCAAAAGGACAACACTGATCATGTCTCACAGTCTTCATTTTCAGTATTTTCGCTCTATATGATGAGCACTGCCCCGCAAAAGCCGTCTCAGTGTGCATTAAGGCGGGAGGGCTCACTCTCAGCTGAGATTTCAGTAAAAGACCGTGAGGAAAGTCCTAGTTTTCTTCGTTTTTTAGCTTCTCAGTTAAAGGGCCTATAGACATGAAACCAGTGTCGTGTCTATATTGTCCTGCTGACAAAAGTTATTAAAGGTTAATTTTGTTTTTGTGGTGGTGGGGTGGGGGGTTAAAAAATGACCTCGGTATTTGAAAAATCCTGGCTACGGCCCTGCCCACAATGTAACCATTTTATTTGTTTAATATTTGTTTTAACAGTAAAAACCGGCATTCCATTCACTACCCCTTTCTTAATGCATAGGGTTAATCAGTGCACCTGGTAGCCTATAACTCTTTTCAGCTGTGTTATATTTTGCCTAGGACAGTAACAAACCAATTTATATTGTGTTCCCTCATAATAGTCTTGCATTCTTTCCTCCCTTTTCCATATTTCTAGCCTTTGGAGACAAACACATTACGATACATTAGTGCTGGGCGATAACATGAACTCGATTTATTATCAATAAAAAATGAGGACGATCACGATGATATGCGGAGGCTATAAAACTCGATAAAATTAGTTTGCTCTGTTTTAGAGCATGCACTGATACAGACAACCCAAGGGCCAATCGAGTAGCACGTTAGGTTCGTATAACAGCCAATCACTGATGATGTTACAAT
>JBBMFX010582268.1:0-13963 GCA_037832545.1 Rhabdalestes septentrionalis | reverse complement strand
CTCTCTCTCTCTCTCTCTCTCTCTCTCTCTCTCTCTCTCTCTCTCTCTCTCTCTCTCTCTCTCTCTCTCTGAGCAGTGACAGATGGAACGTGCCCACCAGTAGAGTCAGTGTAAGAGAACCTTGGTACAGGTGCGTGTGTGAGACTCTACCTACATTTTTAGACTCTCATTCCAAAATGCATTATGTTAATATACATAAATTGCAATAAACTCCCCATTTTTATTTAAAAAAAGGAAAGAGGGAGGATAAATAGCAAATTAATTGTGCCTTTAAAGCTAGTGTTCAAAAACATATTTAAGTGAAAAATACAAACAGACAATTGCTTTTTATTGCACTTCATATACATATTTACCCCAAAATATAATATATAAATCATATTCCTATCCTGTCTTAACCCAGCTGGCATTTTAACGTGGAGTCAGCGTTGAATCAACATCAGGTGTCAGTGTTGGATAATCGTTGGATTGCAAAAATGGTTGTAAAAATAAGTTGTAACAAGTCAAATTTTCTTTATATTTCTATGTTGAACCCATAGTTAGCTAACAACCATTTCAACCATTTGGTATTCAACGTTGTTTTGACGTTGAATGAATGTTTTTTCATAAACTGACATTATTTCAACCACATTTAAAGGTCGGTCGAATGCCAGCTGGGAAGACATCAATATATATGTAGAGAATGTACCAATGTAAATGGTCATGAAAATAAAGAAAACACATTGAATGAGAAGGTGGTGTGTCCAAACCTTTCGCCTGTACTGTATATATATAATGTTTTGCTCTCATTGTAAAGTTTGGTATCAGGTAAGGGTTTAAAGTCTTGATTCCTTTGACAAAGTTTTTTCACATTTGGTGAGATTTGAAGATTTAGATCAAATACATCCAATTACCCTCTTAATTCAAGCATTAGTAACATAATGACTCTGTTTCATACAATAAATTATACATCCATGGAGATCTTGGGGACACACTCAGCAAGGCAAAGTGTCAAATAGTGCTCATGCGTTCTTGCTAAAAGGAAAGCCACCACTGCGTTGAGGAAATTTGCACCCATTTCCCAATGGATGTCATGACTGAAGTGAAGACATACCATCCTTTTTCAAACTGTGCTATTGTGATGAACTGTTCTTGGTAGTCTCACATCTGCTTCCTTTCTTGGCTTGTTTGGGTGGTGGACATTATTATTCAAACAAATGAGGCTGTCCCATAGTCCTTTGGGAGGAGTATATAGGCCATATAGGAGCTTGGCATTAAGGTTTCTCTTTCTGTAAATGACAATGCAGAAGATTAATATAACACGTATTTATACTGAGTTGTTAGTTGAATATGTACATGCATTGGTCATTTATCAGTTGCACCTGGAGCTCAGGTGCTGCTACAATATACAGACAAAAGCATTGAGACACCTGACCATGACACCAACAAGGACTATAAAGTCATTGCATTCAAATACATGGACTTTAATATGGAGTTGCAGCTGTAACAGCTTCCGTTCTTCTTGGAAGGCTTTCAAGATTGTGGAGTGTCTTTGTGGGAGTTTGTGCCCATTCATTCTGTAAAGCATTTATGAGTTCAGGCACTGATGTTGGACGAGAAGTCCTGGCTCACTAACTCCCTTACATTTCATCACAAAGGACCTGGATGAATCACGTTCTTCCACACCAAACTCACTCAACCATGTCTTTATGGAGCGTGCTTTGTGCGCTGGGGCGCTGTCATGCTGGAATAGAAAAGGTACTGGAGCAGTAAGACCTTCGCCTGAAATAAGTGGCCTAGCCCATGCCTTGGAAAACAAATAGGTCCCAATACTTTTGTCCATACAGTGTATGTACCACTTGTCAACCCCAACTACCCTGCTAAAATAATAGGCCTCTTCAGAGATACTGCTGACCAGCTAAATATCCTCAGTATAGAAGTGACAATTACAAAACATTGCTAGGATTTGTAAATGTCCCAGTGTCACTGTTGAGAGGAGAATAGTCCATCAGTCAGAAATACCTGTCTAACAATATAGCGAACGTATGATCAGTAACAGATGGGGTTGAGCCGGATTAGAACAAACGGTACATGAACAGATGAGTTATGGTCTATACCCTGGTTTCTCAACCACTGGGCCGGGGACCACCAGTGGGCCGTGAAGGCTTTTGATTGGGCCGCGAATCTAAAATGGAGACAGGCCATTGGTCCGCAAATGGTTATTTAACATCATGTAATGTGGCAGGTGGGCCTTGGCAGCATGCTGTGAAAGATAGGTGGGCCTTAACGTTGAAAAGGTTGAGAACCATTGGTCTATACTGTAACTGCATGCTTACTAGGTACACCAGTAGGGTAGGTGTGTCTAATAAAATGAAAGTAACTAGACGCAGCAAGTAAAAAATACAAACAAATCATCACTGAAAAATATGCCCAAATAATGTCAGGTCTCCAAAGGCAACAAATGGGCCAGAGGTAGTAACTGTACATCTACAATGCACATGGTACATGTACCTGATCAAATGGGGTACAATCAGAGTTGTAGACCGACAAATCTCTATTAAGAATGAATGTATAATAAAAGTGGTCAAATCTTTTGATGGATAAAATGATTCGAATGACTCCTACAATGACACTAAACTATATAAGTATGAAATGAATCTTTGAATAATTAGGTCTAAACACCTTGGAGTCTTTAATACTTAAATGTTGGCCATTGTTCCATTTAATGTCAACTGATTATAGACCTTAAAATGGTGGTTTATTAGAACTCAACAGGGTTGTCATTAGATGATCACCACCTGTGGCCAGAAGTCAGAAAACATTAGCTGACACTGCTTTAATCAGTAATGGAAGCCACTAGTCATCATGATGATCTTCCCACCTGCATCGTACTGTGGATCCAAGACAGTAGGCTGGTCATCTTGCTGTAGACTCCTGGTCTCTGTTTCCGTCCACATCCCGCCCCCCAACTTGTCACGCCTGCCAGATACCATCGCTGGTCAGTGTCCTGACACACCAGAGGACCACCGCTGTCCCCCTACACACCAAAAACCAAAGATTAAACTGAACAGTGATAAAGTGGAAATGTTGTTTAACCCATTTAAAAAGAGAAGTTATACAAGATCTTATTTTACGGTATTTTTAAGATAAAGAAAACAGTGATAATATGAAGAGGAGACACATATGTCTGTAGCATATGGTCTCTCTGCATGCATCTCCGTACTCGTCCAGGCGCCAGAATAAATCAGTGTCATAGGAATAACAGACATCAAAGAAACATTCAAAGCAACTGGACCAGCAAAGAGTGAACTTCCTTCAGGGCATCTGCTGGCCCGATATGAAGAGCTTGCTGAGTGACTACTATAAAGAAAACCTACCTGACAAGAGTCCCGTCCTCCCTGCATGTCACCGGCACACATCATATTTGTAGAGATTCGTCCACGGTAGACAAGACTACTATTACAAACTCGTATGTCAACGATGCTCACGGCCACCCCCATGAGATCCACAGAGCCAGTTTCTGTGAAAATGGAACACACACACACACACACACACACAAGCAGGTCACCCCTCTGCCACAAATAGGGCTAATATGGTATAAAGGATTTCATATGCTAAGAGATCATGTTCAGTATCCCTTGAGCTCAGTTTAAGAAACACTATATGAACCAAAAGTATTGGGACACCTGACTATTACACCAAGGTTTTCTATTCATTCTGCACAGGTTTATGAGGTCAAGCACTTATGTTGGATGAGAAGGCCTGGCTTACAAAGGGCCTTCTTGTTATGCTGCATTAATATTGCCCTTCTCGAGAATTAAAGGGCCTAGCCCAAACCCTGAAAAACAGGGCTGTCCCAATACTGTTGTCCATAATTCGTACTATGTATTTATGTAGTACAAGCTTTCAATGTATTGTAAATTTGTATAACATAGATGACTGAGTGTGATCCCATTCAGTTTTTGAAGTTTACATCCTTCCTTCAATTATAATTTTCATTGCGTAATTGTTTTCTCTATTCATTCATTCTCTACCTGCTCCTTCAAAGGTTGTCCCAAAACCAGAAGTCCAGCATTCTCTTCCTTGAGGGAAGTTCTGATCAAAGGCAGGAAGACAGGCTGGATTCACAGTGTCTGGATGTCACAAATTAAGGCAAACACACATACATACACACACACACACACACACATACACACACACACACACACACACACACACACACACACACACACTAAACTAATTCTCTTTCTGGCAGATGAAACACAACAGCTTTTAAGATTCTCATTCCTATCTAAGCTCAAAGTTATAGACTCACTAGACATTTTGGCTGGACTGCTGAGTTTCAGGAGGGCAATGTCATAATCATCAGTGTTTTTGTTATACAGATCATGCAGTAAGATTTTCTTCACAGAGTAGAAGTCTTGTAGGCTGTTCTGAGAGACTGCACCAGCATACACACGCCAACGTCTGACATCTGTGTATGATGGATTTGAACTGGAAGAAAAAATATGGTCCACATGCCAGCACAGGTTATTGGTCTTATAATGAAATGTTACTATTCGAACATGAATAATCATGTCAGTGCAATTAATGCTGGGACTGTTGTAGTAGGCATACTCACTCCGGGAAACAGTGGGCTGCTGTCACCACAAAGTCTTCCGAGATCAAGGTTCCACCACAGATGTGCATACCATTGTAATGCAGGCTAACTTGCCATGGCCAGCGGCCAAGTTGTGCAGCACTGCCCCCTATGATTCTCGAGCTGTACTGTTGTTTTCCACAGTCTATAATAAAGAGGGAAATATATACATGAGATTATTGCTAGGATGTCTAACGGGTCTCTACAGCTCTGGAAGGAAATAAAAGACCACTGCAAAAATGTTCACTTTTTTTCAGGTTTTATCTTTTATAAGTGCAAATATTGAACTGAACAGCTTTGCCTTAGTTTTTAAGAACTGCTGACAAAATGTCTATTGATTTACAAAAACAAAAATATTGTTCTTTAAAGCATAATGTTAAACGTAATGACAAACTATCAAAATAAGAGAAATGGTGCAGTGGTTACAGAAGTTGAATAATTAAAAATAAACAATTTTCTTGTTCATTCTCAAACAAAATGGCAATAATTATCTATGATGTACTCCTAGCAGTGTGTTGCCACCCAACTGGTCATATTTCAAGAGGACAGTGTTGATTACAGCAGTGGTTTTATACTTTACACCTAATCAGTACCTCATAAATCAGAAAGAGGTGCTTGTGTAGGAACAGACACTGACATGGAGCTCTTGTCATACTCGTAGAGATTCTGATATAAAAATCAATTTCAGTGATCTTTTATTTTTTTACAGAGCTGTTTATGTTGACTGTAAACTACAGTTTGAGGAGGATATTTTTCTTAAATAACCACTTTATCTTAAAATCCTTTAATAGGCTTTGAAACACTACATTACTTGATGTTTTTCTAAAAGGAGTGCTAATTGAATTCGGTACTTAACGGGCAGCAATTAAAGACCCAAGCTGGAACAAATATTAGTTTTAAAAAATGTATGCATAGTTATGTATACCGATGCATTCAAGGGTGACTGATCTCTCATTTGGACAGGAGGAGCTGAAAAACAGAAGAATAACAAATCGACCGATGTGTGATTATAACGTGAAAATTACTGAATTGAGTAATTACTAAAGGCTGACAGCATCTCAACTTAAAAACAGAACATGACAGCAGGGGTGTTAGACAGTCTACTTAGGAAGCAGCAGCAGGGAGAGTCTCTTCTGATTCCTTACTTGATATTGACAAGTCCCTGAATAAGTTGAGATGTTCTGGCTTTTAAGGTCAGCACAGGAGACACCGGGTTTGCCACTGAATTTGAGGCAAATGACCTGATGGGTGAAAACAAAGACTGTTGCTACTACATATAGAGCCTACAAACTTCATTCATGTTAGAAAAGCATGTCCATGATAGTATATACCAAAAACTGGGAGGATATTGTGTTTGTATAAAGATTTCTCGTATATACACTGATCAGCCACATCATTAAAACCACTGATAGGTTAAGTGAATAACACTTTTTACCTGTTAGTACAGCACCTGTATATGTTTGGAACATATTAGCCAGCAAGTGAACAATTAGTTCTTAAAGTCGATGTGTTGGAAGCAGGAAAAGGCGTTTTAAGCAACTGGGTCAAATTGTAGTGACTTGAGAGCATCTCCAGCACAGCATGTCTTGTTGTAATGCAATAAAGGCATATGGTAGGTTGAAGGCAATTTCATCTGGTATGATCCTCTAGAAGAGCTAGCACTGCACAACTTGCAACATATATGAATGCAGGTGATAATATAAACGTGTCAGAACAGAGCACTTGACTCTGTATTAGGCTACGTAGCCTCGGACCAGTCAGATTACCCATACTGACCCTACAATGGGCTCATGTGAATCAGAACTAGACTATGGAGCAATGGAAGAAAGGTAGCCTTATCGGATGAATCACATTTAGTTTAAAATCTAGTGGACATTCAGATGTCTTGGCTTTCCCAAGGAAAAGTAGCCACCAGGATGTACTATGAGACGAAGGAAAGCTGGTGGAGGCAGTGTGATGCTCTTTTTAACGTTCTGCTGAAAATCCTTGGATCCTGGCATTCATGTTGCAGGGTCATTACTGCAGATAAAAGGATATGCTTTTAATGGAAATAGTATTCTTTGGCCTCTTTCAGCAATGAAAACACACTGCAAAACTGTGAATACTTTGAGGAACATGACAGAGTTCAAGGTGTTGACCTGGCCTCCAAATTACCCCAGATCCCAATCTGATCAAACATCTGAGTTATGTGCTGGACAAAGTCGTCTGATCCATAGTGGCCACACCTTACTACATGCAGGATTAATGGTTCTGCTGCACCAGAGACTTGGTTCCAAAATACCACAGCCCATTTACTAAGGTGTTGTGGAGTTCATGCCTAAATGCATTAGAGATATTTTGATGGCATGAGGAGAAACTACACAAACTACACATGTTGTTTACATGTAAACACAGCTACAGAACAGGATTTACCGTCTGAAGCCCAGCTGAGTACAGGTCTGGTCAGCATGGCTCTGATCCCAGCCTTGATAACACACGGGGTGGAACTGGCCATCCTGAGGAGTCCTGACCTGCAGAACTCCGCCTTGGGCAAATCTCACTGAAATGCAATAAAAGGAGAGGGATGAATGCTGACAGACACATGAAATCTCACTCAATATCACAGTTATGATTCTACAATGAGCTGATGGCTGCTTCTTGCTGCAGTTTGAGGAGGAAAATGTTTACAGTTTCTTCTCTGTTTGGCAAATTCATGGTGTGTGTATGCACTCACCACAGTTGGTCTCATCGCTGCCTTGCTGGCAGTCTCGGACTGTGTCGCACTCCACTGTGAAGTTGGAGCAGGAGTCAGCCGCTGATATACTCCACTGTTTCACACCTTCGCCACTCTCTTCCTTGTTACCATTGTTCTGGATTATAGCTGCAGTCACCAACCTGGTGCCATAATGTACTGAGAGAGAGATAATTATCGGATCATTATCATGGTCCGTCATTACAGACCAGTTTGATGAGTCATTAATAGAATAAGGTTGAAAAAGGCTGAAGTAGACCTTTAAACATTATTTCAGGCTTGTTTCTTTGCAATATTCTCTTTATCACTGCAACTCCCTTATTTCCAGTCATCTTTTTATCTGTGTGTCCTTTATTAACTGTAGCCGGCTAGAAGAAGATGTGCCCTCATTTGTGTCAGGGTCTAGTATAAAAATGACTATACAGATCAACTTCATTTAAAATTCATTGATAAAAAAAACCAACAACATATTATTCACCTTTTAAACCACAATCGCTAATACTCTGTAATGATGAGATGGCAAAGGACTTAACTGCAGTTAAAAGTTTAATGGAATAAAAATAAAAAACTAGGTACAGCAGGGGCTAATAGTTGCAGAAAGGCAAGACAAACCATACAAAAATTGCCAAATAAAGTCAAAAACCAAAAAACTAAAGGGTCACCGCAAGGCTAGAGGCAAAGCACAAAGCAATCAGCTACAAAAAAAAGGTAATGCAAGATTCAGGTGAATTTACATATACAGCAATAAACAAAAGCGAAATTCCAGATTGACTACAGGGGGCAGTCTCACTGGAGCAAGTTGGGGTTAAGGGTCTTGCTCAGGAATCCAGAGGTGTTTTTCCGAAGGTAGGATTACAATCCATGACCTCTCGGTCCAGAGGCAATATCCTACACACTAGGGCACCACCAGGAAAGGAAGTACTTCACAGAGATACAATACTTCACCCATACTTTCTACACTGAAACTTTAAATAATGTTACAATAAATCATGTTACAAACTGGAACTTCTTAGGTAAACCGGATTCTTGTCCATAGCTCTCCAGTGGAATGGTTCGTGTTCTGGTTGTCACAGTTTTATTCTAGTTATTAATGTGATTCAATAACCAAATATCTAAATATAATCTAAATAATTTAAAACAGGTGCTAGTGCAACAAACATAAGAATAAACAATGCATCTCAGCCATACTTTTCACCTACCTCCTAGCCAGATGGCTACTGCAATTAGCGCAAGCAGGAAAGCAGCCCCTAACCCACCATAACACTGGGTACCATGACTGCAGGATTCCTTCTTCTTACTGCTAGGTGGTGCTGGGGATGCAAGAAACGAACACCAGAAAAGTTCCGTCAAACGTAATGCCATGGTCAGGTAGGGCAATATGGAATTGCATTGGACACGTAACATGTAAACTGGTCTCCAATACGTATCAGTCACAAAGTTTTTGCTCTGGGGTTTTCTAAAATTTGCCTTAATATTTTCTAAAAATACTATTATATTCACTTCTAAGTGCATTTTCTGTGTGTTCACCATTGGTGTACCTTTATTAGCCAGAAAATCAGACATTTTTTATTCATCACCACAAACCTATAAGAAAACCACCCAATATAATTATAATCAGAATGCATCAACAGACACAGACATGCAATATCAAGTGTCCTGTTCAAGCTGTTCTTGCTTCCTCAGGGTTAAATTGCAAAAGAGATTATAATAAGTTTGGAGATGACAATTTGATCTATCTAGGTCTGTCACCTAGTGACTCTGAATGTGTCAGAATAATTAAATAAAGACAAAATTGAGATCTTGTTTGGATACAACGAGAGAAAATTAGACCTAAGTTTCCCCCTGGAGGCTACAGCACTTGTAAAAGGTTTTAGCGTAAGCATGGATGAAAATCTTTTAGGAACCCCATTAAAGATATAACAAAAGTCCGAATTTTGGTAAATTAAAACAGCAGAATTTAGACATTTTGAGTCCAGTAAAGATCTAGAGGGACAAATCTTTTTTTACTTCTTCTTTTTTTTCCAATTGCAATGCTCTTCTCACTGGGATTCTGTAGAAGCCAATTGACAGCTCCAGCACATTCAAAATGCTGCTGCCAGAGTTCTAACTAAACCAAGAGGAGAGCTCATCACTCCAATTCTCATGTCTTTGCACTGGCTCCCAGTTCAGTACAGAATGGATTATAAAGCATCATGTATGTCAATCAATGTTTTGGGCCCTGATGGACTTCCTCGCTGGTAGATCTCAGGTGGTGAGGGTGGATAGACATGTCTCTGATATCATCATCCCCAATACTGGAGCACCAGAGAGGTGCACACTCTTGCCACTGCTAGACTCTCTCTACACCTCTGACTATGTTGCCAACTCCATTGTGAAGTTTGCTGATGACACAGTGGTTTTGGGACTCATCTCTAACTACGATGAGATGGCCTACACGGACGAGGTGAAGAACCTGGCATCATGGTGCCAAATCAACCGCCTCCAGCTGAATTTCTGCAAAACCCAAGAGCTGGTGGTGGATTTCAGAAGCAGAGAGCAGTGAGACTACAATCCCCTCATCATCAACGGAGCTCAAGTGGAGAGGGTGCTGGTATCTCCTCAGACCTGACATGGACTACTCACATTCAAGTCCAGGCCTAAAGACATTATCTCTCTCTTTTTAAAAAAAATAAAAATTATTTAGATTTTATTTAGACTTTTTTATTGTTCTTGCCTCTGTGGCTCTGTGTGTCTTTGCATGTATTACAACAGCAGTTTCTTCCAGGATCAATACAGTTTTCTGATTCTGATGCAAATTTAGGAAATCTTAATGTGTGGAGAATCTAGATTTCAACATGGACACATTGCTTACGGAGAACCCACTTTCCCAAATCCCACGTTACTTATTAATTGACTCTTTATTTGCTGAATTTATAAAACTGGCAAAAATACAACATAAAATGCGACCTGTAAAATATTCTCCAATAAATTAAAATCAATTGAGTTGTCCTGTGTGAGTCACCCAGTCCCTGCCTCGCGCCCAGAGACTCTGCGATAGGCTCCAGGTACCTGCGAAACTTGTGTGGTTTAAGCGGTTACAGAAAATGAGTAAATGAATGAATATATAATATTTGCTGGCACTTACAGATGCTGTGCTGGGTGATGATGGGTGCTGCCACTGGAATGGGACTCTGGGGAACATACTTAGGAACAGTGTTCTGGACAACTCCATAGCTCACTCCATAGACCACCTCTTCATATGACTTAAGAGGTGGCTGAGTATGCAATACCACTGAGTAGTATGGAGGAGGAGGATCATTCTAGGAAAACAGAATCAAAAGATCAATTCATGAGGCGTTCCCACACTTTCACTATACAGGACATTAACTATACATGAAAATCTTCTCTTTTATTTTGCTACTGAATGGAACTATGTGTTACTTTGTGTTCCATAGTTCCTTTTAAATGAAGTTCCAGTCTTTATTTTTTTATTCTAACAGACAATATTTGAAATAGCAATGGTACAAACAATTCTGGCCCAGACGTCTTAAACGGGAAAGAGAGAGCCGGAATCAAACACGAAAGGATCTGACCTCCTCTGGTGCACATTGACTCTAGCGTATTGTTTTAAAAATAAGGCTAAGGCACTTGGTCAGATGAGGGAAAATATTTCTGAGATAAAGCAATAGTTTTTGTTAGAGGTCTATCAGAAACAAAACAAATGTATTAGCAATTTTGTCTTATTCAGTCTAAAGTGCTCAGATATTAAGGGAAAAACCTAAATATTGCATTGTTCTACAAATGTCTTGTTTAATTTCTATTAAGTTGCTTATTTGGAAAAAAAATGGGGAAAAAGAAAACATGCATTAAATGACAAAAGATTAGCACAGCACAGGTTTCTGACTCTTATCTTTTTATTTCATCAACTGTTGCTGTTTTGTCTTTTTATAAAGCAAGTTTCTTTTATAACATTGAAATAAAACATAAGAGTGCATGTATGTGATGATGCAGAGAAAAATTGTAGACTGTAACTTTAAATGTACTTGTTAACTTTTATCTCATTGGCTGTCACTTCACAGTTCTCTGGTGATCTGCATTATATGAGGCAGCTTTATTTTAAATGAATGAATAACGAATAAAAATATACTCTTTTGTGGATAATAAAAGGTCCTCAGATAGTGAACATACAGTAAATTTATTGAGTGTGTGGAATGTAGAAAATCTCAGTTTCCAAATCTTCAATACATTAATTACATTAAGTTCAGAAAAGAAATAATAACCGTGTATTAAAATGAACTGATGTGTTACTCTATTTTCACAAACAGAGTTTCCATTTATCATGGTAAATGTGAAAGGATCTGACACTTTAAGAAAAAAATCTGCCCCTGGACTCTAAGCACAAAGGCCATTTCATCACCCCCCTAGGAGATTAACCTTATAATATTTTTCCCTTGAAAGTGCATGACAAAATTCACTTAATCTTCCTTATACGTTTCTTTCTAGGCATTTCTTTAAGGAGGATGAAGGGAGGAAAATGTATTTTTTACTGGAACATTTAGACAATAGAGTGCCTCAGAGCTGTTTCTTTATATACTGCATATGTAATTCTAAAGCTTCTGTTATATGAGATCTCATGGTCCTGTTATATGAGATCCCTTCTTTGTTCGATTTCCAAGTGACTGCATTTCCCCATCCTCCACTTCATTGGGTCTAAACATTAACAAAAGTTAGATTTAAAGTGTATTACATTCTCTTACACCAAGAAATTAGAGCATTATTCCTGGTACACCACAAATAGTAACAGAGTAATACCTAATATTTGTAGATTTAAGGATGTACATACTCAGTAGCCAAAATATGAAAGAATACCATCAGTTCAGATTTTGGATTTCCAAAGATGAACAAAAGCAACAATTGTTATCGGTACGTCATACTGTACATTGAGCATTTATGACTGGATGTATTGTTCGTTTAGCTCTTTTAATAATAAGCTAATAATAATAATTAGCTTAATAATAAGCTAATCACATAATCTTAATCAATGCATCAGTGAAAGAGATAATAATAAACTATGTGTCCAAAATGATGTGACCTCAATAATTAGGAGGGGTGTCAACATACCATAGTGATTAAATTACTTTTTCTCATTTATTACCAATTAATGTATTTTTCCCATGGAGTGTACCAGAGACCAAAACAACACCATATGAACAAAAGTACTGGGACGCCTGACCCTTACACCAACAGTTTACACTATTTTGGTGACACATTCTATGCAGCTATAACAGCTTCCACTCTTCTTGGAAGGATTTCCACATGCGTTTTTGATTTCTGTGGAAATTTCATTCTCTAGAGCATGTATGAGGTCAGGCACTGATGTTGGACGACAAGGCCTGACTCACAATCTATGTTTCAATTCATCCTGAAGATGATGGATGTGATTGAGGTCAGGGCTCTGTGTGGGTCAGTCAAGTTCTTCCACATCTAGCTCATCCAATCAAATCTTAATTGAGCTTGCTTTGTGAACTGGGGCACAGTCATACTGGAATAGAAAAGATTCTTCCCCAAACTGTGTCCACATAGTTGGAAGCATGGCATTGTCCAAAATGTCTTGGTATGTTGAAATTATCTAGATTGCCTTTCACTGGAAATAAGGGGCTGTTTGACTGCAATAATTAATTGGGGCGTCCCAATACTTTTGTCCATATAGCATAAGCATATATATATATATAGTATGGAGAGTCTTTGAAGCTAAAGATAGAGAAAATGAATGAACTAAACAGTTCAACCATCTGAGGGTTGAAGTGTCTATTTAACGTGTATGGTATTAGGTATTAAATCATCTGACTGTTGCACCCAGCTGATATATAACATTAGTGGGTATGTGTGGTCTATCTAATGGTAAAGGACTGAGATTTCCCATTTTCAATAAGAACATTAAACCTGCTGGGTTATTCCATGTTACATTTGTGGAGAAACAGGTGTTCTCAAACTCTTTAGACACATTCAGAAACCACACACAAAAGCAGGAGGCTCTCATTTATAGTCAATAGTGTTGAGTAACCTTATACTGGTATAGAATGTACATGAAGAATCTGAAGAACTTAGAAGAACAACTATGAGAAAGTCCCCACCTTTACACAGTCAGATTTTGTATCACATATATTGATTATATCTCACAGAATGAAAATGGACTTATTATTACCACATTGCCTAAAACTATATCATACCACATGTATATACAATTGTATGCACTAAAAATAGTGTGATGGTTTAAGGAAGGCGCAATATGCAAAAATTGTGAAATGTACACAGTGTCGCTATTCTGGCCAGTAGTGATGGGTCGTTCTTGAACAATTCGTTCATTTTGAACTAATCTTTAATGTGACTCGGGTACAACGAGTCGTCTTGTACGAGTGATTCGTTCGCATGCGCATTTGCGCTACATCCTATAGTTTCTGTATTGGAATTATTGAGTCTCAAACCCGAAGACTCTTTCCGGCTCAGGCTGCATAGTTTAACATTGCGGGGCTGTCATGTAATGAACGTACAACTCAAACGCGAAGACTCGAGATAAGAACTAATCAATTCTCTTTCCGGCTCAGCCTGCATTGGTTCGCTAAATGGGCTGTCAGGTG
>JBBMFX010582234.1:2598-12721 GCA_037832545.1 Rhabdalestes septentrionalis | reverse complement strand
ATAAAATAAGAAATATAATATAAGAAGAAGAACAGTAAAAATAATAATAATAATAATAATAATAATAATAATAATAAATAAGTGGTATGAGTATAATATTTAAAATTTTGTGATGGCAAAATATCAGTAACAATAATCATCATTATCAGTAGTTGGAAATAATAACAAAGAATAATAATCAAGAAATTAGACATTAGTGAAATGAAAAAAAGAAACATTTATATTGATGAACAGTAATTATAATAATGACAACAACAACAACAACAAAACAACAACAACAATAATAATAAAAATAAAAATAACTATTATTATTGTTTGTTATTATTATTATTATTATTATTATTATTATTATTATTATTACAATTATTATTGTTGTTGTTGTTGTTGTTGTTATTATTGTGACAAAAAGGGCAGCAAATGAGCAGATGAATGAAAAAAAAGAAAAAAGGGAAGGACAGCGGCGGTCAAGTTTGAGAGCTACATGGAACCGTTTCCAGAAAGAAGTGAACTCTGACATGCTTGTTGTTTCTGGTTTTGGTTCCTTCCTAACAGATTAAGCCATAGTGATACTGAAGTTCTATATTTCCAGGTAAGATGATCAGTTTGGGTTTGTGATGATTGTGAGTATAACTGATAGGTGAGATCTCTCGAGGAGTCACTGTATGCACTAGACAGCGCTCGTGGATGATGCGCATTTCCATTTAAGCTCAGTGAGTTGGGTGTTTACACCGGTCCTAATGCCCACTTTGTTGATGTTGAGCCTTTTTTCTTGTTTAATCCCATCCGTCTCTGCTCAAAGCCGCCAGCATCTGCACCACCAATTAATTTCCTACACAACACCTGCCCATTGAGATGAAGGACACACGCCTGTGCCAGTGTTGCCTTTTGGCGCGCCTCGCTAGTGCATGTAATCCGTCTTCTGTGTGTGTGTGTGTGTGTGTGTGTGTGTGTGTGTGTGTGTGTTTGAGATTTGCTGCATGTTGTTGTAAGGCAATGAGGGACGGGCGGAGCTGATTCTAATTGGTCAGATTAGGTGCCAACAGAGAAAGACAGATTTGGTCTTTGGAGTGAGCGGTTTGTCTCAGTGGTGAACCTTCCCTTTGCTATTGCTTAGGAAATGTCTAAGATGTTCGTTAATTTGCATCATTTCTAGACACATGTTTATTACATAATTGCAACAAAGTCTGTCCAGGTCAATTAGCTGATGGTTAGCTGCCATGGCAATAGTTTTTGTTTTCTAAACTATGAAAACTGAAGTAAAAGCACAGTGTAAGAATGTTACAATTTGCTTTTGCTGGAACGGGAATGTATTTTTCTTTCTTATTATATTTACTCATCTCTGCTGAATGTTTTTATCTGCTTGTATAAGGGCAAGTGGCAAAAAAGAATATGAAGCTTTGAGCTGCTTTACCATTTACCATTTGCCTTTTTTAAAAATGATTCTACACTGAATATGGGGATATGGGATGAATCAGCTTGTAGTGGCTATAATTTAGATTCTTCTGTAATTGACTTTTGATGGAGGTAAAGGTCTGCTATACATGTTTCCATCCTGATGATTTTCTCCTTCCTCATTTGGACGTGTCCTCCAAAACAAATTTGCTGCTTGGTGTGACAACCAGTGATGATATTTATTTGTTTAGTTTTTTATCATGGTATTATTTTTGTGTTGGTATTCTGTTGGTTATGTTTAAATTCATTTTAATGTAATGGGAGGAATAAAACTCTACACTTCTTATAATGTTAACTTCATTGATGATAATAAATCAAATAGTGCAGTCCATTAGTTAGGATTCTAAATACAGGTCGACCGGTATATCGGTTTTGCCAATTAATCGGCACCAGTAGTTGATTCCTGGAACTATCGGATATCGGCACGCCGATAGTTTTTCCAGGGTAACTTTTTGTTTCAGTTTGAAAACATGTCTTTAATTTACCTCAATATTTATTAATATATTCATATTTATTTCAAATAGCACATTTTCATGAGTTTTTTTTGGTTCGTTTTTTGTAATAAAGTTCAGTAATATTATACAGGGAGTTTTGTGTTTTTATTTATTTATTTTTAAAAAACATTTTGTTAATTAAAAACTATCTGTTCATTGATCGGTTATCGGCAAGTACGGACCAACCTAGCTATCGGTATCAGTAAAATTCAATATCGGTCGTCCTCTAATTCTGACCACAATCATTGCCACATTGTTTGGGCCTCTAATCTAAGACCAGCCCTGGTACTGGCACTGGCCCCGTGGTCAGAAACCCCCTTCTAAGACAATATAGGAGGCTTAAACTGTGAACTCTGATGCATGTAATTACGCACCAAAAGGCATAGCACAGCCATTCATGGACTAAGTCTTTTATACACACACAAACACACACAGACACACACACTACGTGAGTCCACACCCGTGTTTGTGCTCTTTTGAACTGAGGTTTAATTAAGTCCATAATTAAGTTCTCTGTTGTGCTGGAAATGCTGTTGCTGCTGTTTTGACTGAAGTTCTCCCTCTCTTTATTCTTCTAAGCCTTCTATACATATACACTCACATACACATACACACATACTCATGCACAGCTTTATCATCTGTGACTTCTTCCAGGTCTTATGTCCTTTCAGCACTCTCACAACCCAGTCAAAAGTCTCAAATCCACTTTAACACTCAACTGTCATTAAGCAATTTCATGTTCCCTTTCTCATTTTCACAATGAAACTAAAAAAGTATCTGTAGCTTCTAGCTAATGGAAGTCTCCCATACTACAAACAGCGAAACTGAAATCACGCACTTCAAACATGAATGCATTGTTAAGTTAGTTGAGCTCAGTTAAAGGCAAGGCAAAGTTGCGTTGGGGGTCAATTGTTTGTAACTTTGAGTCAAGTCGTGAGTCAGCTAAGACTCAGGGGTCTGTGTTGAGTTGCAAGACGATCGAGCGCGACTCTGTGTCAAGTCAGAGGTCCGAGCAGCCAGTCTAAAGACTAATCTGATGCTGAGACATGAGTCAGTCGAGGGCTTGTCTGAGTTGAGTCACAAGTCTGTTATAGGCGAGAAAGTTAATGACTTAAAGAGGAGTTCGAGTTAAGCTGAGGGAAGTCTGAGTCAAGTCAGGTTTCCGTTAAGGGTGAGAAAGAATAGAGGTGTTAAGTCAGTTGAGGACCAGTAGGAGTCAAGTAGGGCAGTTAAGGGCAAATTTGAATCACAAGTCAGTTCTAGGTAAGTCACGATTCAGCTATGGGCATGTCCCGAGTCAAGTGGACATCTGTATACCTGCACAAATTGTTTAGTTATACACCTCACTCTACATTCACACTGTTAATCTCTGTATCAAAGTTGTTGTTGAATCTGTATGGATAAAACACATTCAAATAACTAGCAGTGTCAAAGTCACATCACAAAATTGAGCATGCCACTGATAAAAGAGTGGATTCACAGCAGAATCTTATCACCACCCTGGTGAGCAACATTAACACACCGAACACGTCTCAGCTGACCGGGCTGAAGTGATATGAGTAAAATGCACGCGAGTTTGTGTTTGTGTGCAGTTGGTGAGGTGCAGTGGACCTCTACACTGAATGAAACTGGACAGCTGGTGGTGAAGTTTCATAAATCAGCGCAGGAGCAGCCAGGTTTGATAAATGACCTGAACTCTCCTCTGTCCTTTCTCTTACACAAGCACACACCGGTGACAAGCTGATGTCTCTCTACTGCTGCTGCTCTTCCAGATCTATGGGCCGGTTAAAGATCATTTGAACTTCTCGTTACTCTTCTCTCGACAACACTGTGGATTTTGTGTATTCAAGCGTTTGTCTGTTAAGTCAGTCTGTATTTCTTATTCTTTGGCTGTTTTTCAAGCCACAATATTTTGTTTTATGTATGTGAGGGTAGTGACACCTGTCTGAGTACTAAAATCGGGAACTCAGAGCGTCAGAGCTGTAAACCTGATTGCAGGAAAGGTTCTACCACTGTGTGCTGATAGGCCTGGGTGGGCTGATGCTATACTGTTGTATGTTGTAACAGTTCAACAATATTTGATATATTTTTATATCAACCACCCTCATTTCCTTCGCAAAATCTGCAGTTACATCAGCTTAAAAAAAAAAAGTCAACATTATGCACGCAGGTTTCCGAACTTAGAATTAGATTGCTGAGTTTACATTAAAGTAAACTGCCTAAACATATTAAACACAGCAACTACAACAAATGTTAACCTTACCTGTACTTCATAAGCTAACTGGGGTGTAATTTCAAAATGTGATTTTTCAGTAATTCAAAAATAAATTATTTTGTATAATACGGCACACAAGCTTAGATTGTGAAGTACAGGTAAGTTTAACATTTGTTGTAGTTGCTGTGTTTAATATGTTTGGGCAACGTATGGGTTAACTTAATGTAAACTCAGCAATCTGAGTTTCTATCCAAAAGTTCAGTTTACTCAGAAATTTGTATGCATAATATTTACTTTTTTAAGTAGATTTGCCATGAGCAGCATTCCTGGGGTTGACATAGATTGATAGGTTGAAACTTTCCACGTTCAGAAATAGACTACTAGAAGCCTGTAAAATGATGTTTGACTCTGTAGCCATATGTACAGACCTTGTTCTGAAGTTTGATGACTCCACCAGCACTTCCCCTCACACAATATCGCACCTGCTCCCCACTGGAGCCTGCATAGGAACGATCTTTCATTCTGTGCAAATGGAGATATTTGAGAGAGATGAGAGACAACTTGGTCTCCGTACACCGTGCCTGTGAAAAATGGCTGCTACAGGAACACACTCAGAAGCAGAAACAACCAGCTGTGAGATACTAAGGGCTTCCATTTGTTTCCTGAATGTTTTTTTTTTCTTATTTAAGTATTTTCAGGTTTTCAGTTATGCTATCGCTCCTCCGCACAGTGAACAGAGTGTCTGGAAAGGCGGGGAGAGGAATGTTTCTTATTCTCGGGAGAACTGAGGACTGAACATTATTTTAGTTTTACGAGGTCAGGAGAGTCCACTGTGAAGTTCAGGAGAAGGATATATTCCACATGAGGTAAAGGCTTTAAACGACTCTCATTAAGTGTCGTATAATGGAATAAGTCCTGGAATCATGCCAGCGAGCAGGTGGCACAAAGTCAAAGCCTCGGTTTTCTCCATTGTTTCATGCATTTATCTCGTTTTGGTTTACATACATCTTCTATTACATATTTATAAAAACGTAAGTACATGATTATAAGATTTGATGATGAGGTTGCATGTGTCGATGGCTTGCATGTCCTTCGCATCTGGACATATCCAGAATACACTATGTGTTGTATTTTATCTCATTCCATTCAGCACAAACTCAGGTCTTCAATAGTGTTACTTACATTTACATTTATGGCAATTAGCAGACGCTTTTATCCCAGGGGACTTCCATTCCCTGCCTACAGGGGACTGGAGCTACTTGGGGGGTAAGGGTCCTGTCAAGAACCCAGTGGTGGAAAACTGAAGGTATGATTTTAACCCATGACCTCTTGGTCCAAATGCAAGCATCCTCCCCACTAGGCCTTCACAGATTTACACAAATATTAGATATTATAGGTGAAAATGTTTAATGTAAGAATGAACAAAAACCTCATGGAATATATGACATTTGTAATATCTAGTTATGTAGTTTCAATTCATATCCAGTGGCAAATATGCAGGCACTGGGTTAGTGCGGGTTTCCTCCCTTTCAGTGCTGATGATCTGAGTAATGACAGTGCCCTCTTGTGGAGAATCTTATCTCTTCGCATTACATCTTCATTACAACTCACTGATTTGTTGACAAATTAGTTAGCTGATTTGCAGAGTACATGAAGTGTGACTGACTGAGTTGGCATGAAAGATTATTGACCTGAATTAGGGTACTAACTGAAATAGGACATTAAATATGAAATTACAATGAAAAAAAACAGGTTTGCATGAAATTTGCAGCATTCACTTTTACTTCACAGCCATAAAATTTCTGCTTGGCATAGATGAATACATTGTTGAACTGTTGGTGGTGTGGATCTCCTCTCCTTCACTGATTGCAACCTCAGTGCTAATAGCGCCCCTTGTGGAGAATCCAATTCTAGCTTTATATAAACATGATGCCCTCACATTTGTCTCACTTGAGTGACTCATTTTCACTAATTTAACTGCCATGACACTCCTGGTATTACTAAGTACTGAATTAGGGTCCCAGTGTTGAAAGCTTTAAGTTAACTTGCCAGGTGACCTGCTCACAGTCCCTAAAATTCTGACTTTTATACATGCGTCTATTGCAAGTGACCTCCAAACCCTCATTTATGTGCTCACCTTTCCAAGTGCTCTTGCTTTAACCTCAATTTGACCTTTTCTTCAGGCTAGGGACCCTCATTATGCAAACAGGCAGTCAGATGTTGCTGTAGCCAGGTTCCAGTATGGCCAGAACCCTGATTTTATTTGTAGATGGAGCATTTGTTGGTGAACTCTGTCTGACTGGACCTCATATGCATTTGCACCAAGCTGACGTCTGAACCCCAAACAAGCTCCAGAGGATCTGCTTTCATTCCCAGATGTGTTCCTCTTGGTGGTGTGCGTGCATCGGAGGATCTCGAGATAAGACGTGACCATGTGCTTTTGGCCTCTCGCTAAAAGGGCCATGAATCCCGTGACCGCCGACAAATTACTTGGTATCGCTTTGGCCTCATCTCCATTTTCTGTGCTTCCATGTCTCCTTAAAAAAGTTCTGTAATTAGAAAGCCAGTACAGGCATCTCTTGTGTCAAAAAATAACAGAAGGAAGAGGCCTTTCCACGTAGAATTCCTTTCAGTGATTCCTGAAGTGCTCCATGTGTCTCCATGGGAAGTGGAAGCTCTAATGGCCTTAGGCCCACAGCTTGTCTTTTAACTAGTGTCTGTTTCTATTGTGTGTTTGTGCCTTTCTTCCCAGATGTGCTAGTAATGATGGCTGTCTAGCTGAGGGTGAAGGAAAAAAAACGAATCCCGCGGAGTAGTGCGAAGAGTTACCGCAGACTCTTAATACACAGAGGAAGGAGATGTTGTGGAACGGGGTCTGCTTTCTGCTTAATTGGGTGGTCTCGCATCCTGTGGGAGGAGTTATTGATTGGAAAAAGGCCATAGAGCCTGAGAGGAGGGCCAATTATCAACTCCCGCCATTCTGCTCCATTAGCAGGCAAACCTAAAGGGAGAAGGCTTGTGGGGCAGTGCATCTTTTCCATTTTCATGTATTTTTTAAGCTTAACTATTTAAGCTTAATTATATTATTAAGCTTAATTATTTTAAGTGAGTGTTTAAAGGGCTCATATCATAAAAGTATGGTGCAGGCCCTTTATCTGCTTTTTCAAGTAGCGCTATGAAAACTGAAACTGTAAGTTTCTGATGCACAGCACATTTTACATCACACCTTGTTTCTCAATGATTTGTTCTCGTTTACATTTTGGGAAATGAGTGAGATTGCCCTTTATAACTTATAGTGTAAGTGAATGATAATGTACATTTCCCTGAAAGCATCTGTCTGGGCATTTTTCTACACATATTTCTTCCTCTGGCCTCATTTTTCTCGTGCCTCAGTTTCTTTCACACCCTTGACTGGTAAAAAATGGTTAATGCTCTTTGCCCCGCCCCAGTGTTTGTCGTTCCTTCATTCATTTTCCTAATCGCACTTCTTCACGACACGGCTGTTATCTGAAGAGGCCCAGCCTCCCCAGCAGCAGGAGTGATGGAGCGCTCTGAGTGCACTGAGCTCTGAGCATGCACCGGACTCCTGAAACTAACTGTGGTCAGACAAACTTCTGGTTAGAAGGAACATCAGAACTCTGTGTGAAACCTTGTATCTCCAGGAGATGGGGAAAAGAAGCAGCATTGAATGCTAATTTCAGCTCATTGTTCCTCAGGAGTTTACTGAGATTGGGCAAAGTCACTCAGAGAGGTTTGATTTAAAACCGATGCTCTGCAGAGCTGTTTATTTAAAATTTGATTTCTTTTGTATTTAATTCGATCTATTTTATTTTCACTATGGTGAACAGTGGGAGAGATAGTGTGATGTTCACAGTGTAAATTTAACTGCGTTATTTATTACCTCAACCTACCAGTGAACCTACGTGTCATTAGATAATTGTGGCAGATTGAAAATAATAGTAAAGAATTAGATTTGATCCAAAACTTAGAAGATGTCATTTTTGTTTTAGTCCATTCACTGCCACTGGGAAACATTTGCACTTTTCTACAATGGAGCATTTTATTACACCTCATCAGCATCTACACTTTCTACAGAATATTTGAATTATCCTTAAAATGAATACAATGATATTATTATTAGATCAGATTTTTGGGTGATGTGACATAAGAGAGTGCTGACACACACGTGCTTGCTTTCCAGTTGCAACATTGATCTACCTTAGTTGGAGCCCACCTTTATTAGCGGAGCTCCTGAGAGACTTTTGCCTTGTGTTAACGCATTATCGCCGGTGCCATTTCGTTAACTGGAACAGGAGGGCCTTCCCAGGCGCTGGCGTGCAGCAGCAGCTATTAGGCCTCACTGCTAATTGGGCCTGGGCTAGTTAATTGCGTGGTCTCCCGGGAGGCAAAGCTGCTAATTTCAATGAGGGTAAACAAGCGCCCGCTGCCTTCAGACGGCCGTGTTTTAATTACAGGCAGGTCCGGCACGCATGCTGACAGAGGAGCAGCAAATCAAAGCCTGTACTGCTCTATCTGCAACAGCCAGCCAGTCAGACTCTCTCTCTCTCTCTCTCTCTCTGTCTCTGTCTCTTCAACACACACACACACACACACACACACACACACACACACACAAATGCCATGTGTACTTTGTTTCTTTAGGAAAGGAATCTTCAATCTTGATCAAACAGTGCGAGTGATGTTCTGCCGAGTGGCTTTAGCAGGGTTGACTGTCGTTGGATTCACTGGAGATACGGATGAGCGTTTGCCATGGAGATCTCTGTTGGACTTTCAAGACAAAATTTTGACCGCCCCTGGTGCCATAATATTAAAGAATCCACACATTACTTTATTAAATTAATCAAATAATCTCTAACTGTGTATCCAGACAGACCCCAAAGAGTATATACTGGAAAAAACACCTCTGAGACCATCATCATGGACACTGGTGTCCCCAGGGTGCCCCAGGGTTGTATTCTGAGTTGAGAGCCATTCATAGTTTTGTACAACTTGAACCACAACATCAAGTGAGCAGATAACACCAGCAATGAGCCAATTTGTTGCCTGACAACAATATCCTGTCTCTGCACAACAAGAAGGAGGAGCAGCACCTTCACTTTCTTTGAAGGATTAGGAGAGCAAAACCTCTCACCTCCTTTCCTAATAGTTTTCTACAGATAGAGAACATCTTGACCAGGAGCCTCTTAGCCTAGAAAGGCATTTGCACTGCTTTGAACCAGAAGTCTCTCCAGAGAGAGGTGAGGATGGCAGAGAAAACCATCAGAACTTCCCTCCAGTCAATTCGAGATATACACCGGTCACTCAGAGCCAGGCCCGGCCCTAGAAAATTTGGAGCCATAGGCAATATTTTAAGTGCTGCCCATAATTTATAACTAAAAGAATAACTAAAGAATGATAAATTGCCATGAAAATATACAAAAAATGTGGAGGATTATTAGCTTGGTTCTAAAACAAAAAGACTGAATCTGCAACAGTTTCAGTTTATTTTAAACTCAGATTAATACATTGCCTTTAAAATATGAAAGATAACACTAGAACTGCCAAGGGGGTCATTTTTACAAATGCCTGTAGTTCAGTTTAAATAAAAGCCATACATCTTTAAGTTCATAAAATGGCTTTATTAATCATCTAGTAGATTTTGGTGAGTGTGTGATGAAAAGAAAAATGAAATATGACCATTTATACCTACAACCACAGAGGAGTCATTGTTATCCCCTTGTTTAGATCACGTTCACATCTGTCATTTTTCGCGCCATGCCCCTCCCGGTTGCTTAGCAATGCTAGGCGCTTTTGACGTCATCTGACTTTGACATTCGATTAAAATGTGCAGTTTGCTGACAGTTCACAGTCAAAGTGTCTACCGAGTGTGCTGACTGGGAGTCGTGTGTGTGCTGACTGGGAGTCGTGTGTGTGCTGACTGGGAGTCGTGTGTGTGCTGACT
>JBBMFX010582225.1:0-13965 GCA_037832545.1 Rhabdalestes septentrionalis | reverse complement strand
CCAAATAAACTTGTATCACCGCTGATTGCGTCAACGTTCCTTTCCTTTCCTTTCCCCCGCGGCTCTCGCCGTGACAAAATCATATTGATTTTTTTTAGATTTGTACATTTATTGAGCTGCATGAGATTTGCTTATTTTGTATAAATAAATATTGGTTCGTAAATGGAGAAAATCTTGCAGTGTAGTAAAAATCAGTAGCCAGTATTTGATTCATCTAAAATTAATTGGGATATATAAATAGCTTTATTGATCAAAACTCACAGATGCTCAGAGCACACAGTAAAAAAGTGGTTAGGTAGAGTGGCTCATTTGTGTTTTGCCTCCTTTTGCTAGCTCAGTATAGCAAAATCATAAGAATCTATTTATTGGGCAGTCCTTATTTGTCATCAATGATTTTTAATGAAAGAAGTTGGCCCTTGAGGCTTTTCATGGATATATAGCACTTGTAAGACAAGCGACATTTGGGTCAAATCAGTCAACTGAATGTTCTGACCAATTAACAATCTGATACTGAGTCTGTTAAGAAATTCTAATAATTTCTCTATTGAGATTACAACAAATAAAAATATTTTAGAAGTTGGTTGTTTATTACTGTGTCATTGACATTACAGTACACATGATATATAGAAATATGTAGTGGTCATATGATGCATTAGATGGAGGATAATCTAGTTAAGGAGATTAAAAGCGATCAATGGATGACCAGTGAACTGTTCCCTAAAAACACACTTCAGAATTAGTTTGTTTTTAATAAATAGATAAATAAAGTGAATGAAAGTTTTGCCATTCATAAAGTTTTATGAATGGCAAAGTATAAAAATGCAGAAATGTTACATGGATATGTTCAGAAGCATTTCAATGTGTTAACATAGCACCTATTTCATACTACACGCAGCTAGAGACATTCCCTTGGGAACTCCCAATGAGCTAAATATTGAGGGGAAACGAAAGACCTTTCATAACCTTCATTCTTTGGTTTTGATTTGTGAAAGCACCTTTTAAAAAAAATGTATATAAAACCTTTTACTTTTTTCCATTAAATGTATTATGCACTGCATATTAATATTTTACACCCTTTAAAGATAATTGATAAAGGCATTCCTACAGGCTGGGCTGGATTAGTAAGAGGGAAACTGTTGACACATTTGACAAACTGCTATGTAGTAAAGATTTTTTATAATTAAGTGAAATACAGACACTTGTTTAAAAGTTTGTACTAAAAGTTTTTGATAAGACCAGTTTTTTTATACAAAGGAAAAAAAAAATAGTATGCCCTTTCACAGATGGCGAATAATGAGTGGAAGCCTGGAAAAGTGTAATTGAAAAGGGGAAATAGCCATTAAATATCTATAATTAATTCTAAATCCCTGGGTATTCCTGTCCCCGGGGAGTTCCAGACCCGGGAGCTTGTGTTTTGTGTGTTGCAGGTCCGGAGGCTCCAGACCCGGAGGTGCCTGTACCGGGGGTTCCAGATCCAGAAGAGCCAGATCCAGGGGTTCCAGACCCGGAGGCACCAGGACCAGGGGGTCCAGAACCGGCGGAGCCAGACCCTGTGACAAAGGCCGCCATCGCGGCCCCTGCAGAGGTGTTTTGGCTGGTGGGGTTCCTTGGGGGCTTGGTCGAAGCCCTTACCAGCCCAACCCCAGCACACTCTGCACCAGCGCGCCCTGCACCTGCGCGCCCTGCCCCAGCGCGTCGTGCCCCAGCGCGCTCTGTCCCCATCAGTCCTGCCCTTGTTTGTCCTGCCCTTGTTTGTCCTGTCCCTGCCTACCCTGACCCTGCCTGCCCCGACCCTGCCTGCCCAGACCCTACCTGCCCCGACCCTGCCTGCCCCGACCCTGCTTGCCCCGACCCTGCCTGCCCCTACCCTGCCCGCCCCTACCCTACCTGCCCCGACCCCGCCCTCCCCGGTCCTGTTTGTCCCACCCCACCCCAGCCCACCCCTCATCCTCCGGTCACGGCCTCCTCCTGGTATGGGGTATAGAAAAAACACCGTTGTGTTTTTTTGGGGGGGAGTAGTGGCTGGAGGGTGGATGGGTGGGGGCTGGCTGGGGTGGCTTTCTGGGTTAGGGTCCCTGGGGAAACAGGGGGGGCCCACTAAGCCAGATAGGGGGAACGGGGCTGCGGACGCAGGGAGGTGTGAGGAGCGCCACAAGTGGGCTCCCGGTGGAGACCGCCGACATGCCTGTCCATGGTGCTCTCGGGAGTGGGAGCCACAAGGCCGAGGCCTGGGACAGTGGACGCTCTGCCGGGGAACAGCCCGGCTGCAAAGGACAGTGGAGTAGCAGCGCAGAGGGGAGTATTTAAGTCAGTCCTATTCTCAGTTTGGTTATCTCGGCTTCGCCTCATTTTCCCTTACCCTGTCCATTCCTGCCTGTTTCCTGTTTGAACCTGTTGGCCCGCGTGCCTGTTTGTTTCCTATTTATAAAATAAAGTCCTTTTGTTTCACCCAAGATGCCTAGACCCCCATGCCTCCGTTTTCTCCCCTCCACGGGGGCTAGAGGAAGATCAGAGGTGGGATCTCGCGGTCCCATTCCTGACAGTAGTAATTATAATCTAATGTCACAGTTTAGAGGTGTTTAAGTATAATTTGTGCAACATTCTTTTTTGTCTAGGGAGATCCAAGATAATAAATTTGGATAGGGGTTTTACCCGATTAAAAATGTATCTAATTAATTACAAGCTCTCTAACTAATCCAAAGTAACCAAACTTTTGCTGTAAATTGATTTTAAAAATTAATTTTGTCATATGAATTAATAATCAACATTACAGTCTTTCAAGGTGTCAGGCCCAGTGGTGGTAACTTACTTTCTTGCTTTGTATTTATTCCAAAATTAATGTACAAACCAAATCCAGGCTCTAGGGCTGATACAGCTTTTTAAAGATCAAAACAAAGGATACAATCACAACCAGGATTAATGTGTTAGTGAACCGACAACCAATAAACCCAAAGCGTGCTATTTAGCATGAACTAAATCTTAAACAATTGTTTGCTGAATCCTGCCTCATCCCTGGCCAGCCAAGGCACAGGGTGTCGTGGGTGGGTCCCTTGGGATGCTCCCTTCTAAGAGTCCCCATCCCCACTCTTGGAACACACTACTGGTAACCTAACATTTTTCTCATGGCCAGAGCCCCTTCCCAGTAGCCCCTCTCTGTCCTTAAGTGTCGAGTCCCTTCCCAGAGGGCCCCTCCCTGTCCTTGGGGGCACAGCCCCTTCCCAGGGGACCCTCATTGTCCTCTTGGGAGCCACTCTCTGTTCTCTGGGGTGGAGCCCCCTCCGGTGAGCCCCTCAGTCGGGAGTCCTTTACTGTCCTTGGGCGCGGAGCACCCTCGAAAAATCCCCTCATCATCCCCAGGCGTGGGGCCCTCTCCCAGGGGCCGTAGACACCCTCCTGGGAGTTCCTCAGTGGGGAACCCCTCATTGTCCTCAGAGCTGGGGCCTCTTATGTGGTGCCCCATTTTGTCCAGCAGATTGGAGTTCCCTCCCTGGCCTCCATTGGTGCCCTCTTTAAGGCCTGTACACCTCCCAACTAAAAAAAATATCAGGATAAGTCCCCCTGCCACAAGTGGGATTAAATGCCCCTATCTGGCATCCATAGTATTCACCCCCACCCCCCCTTTTGCCCAGCTGGTTCTGAAGGCCCACTACCAAGCTCCGGAGTTTCTTCTTCTGCTTGGCTATGCACCGTCGGTTCGTCCCCTAGTCAGCCACTCCAGCCGTAAATGACCCCTTCATCCTCCACGCTTATGTACCCCAGCAGCTCCTGTGGGGTGTACAAAATCGCTCTGACCCGCTCTGACACCACCTCTCACGCCAGGTGGTGTTTTCCTCAAGCAGGAGGCACAAATGCAAACTCCTATTCTTTTTTTGTCTTTATTCTTAAATGTATGTACAAACCAAAACCAGGCTCAAGGGCCAATATAATTTTTTAAAGCTCAAAATACAAACAAACAGAATTAGTGTGTTGGTGAACCAACAACCAAGAGACCCAAAGTGTCCTTTTTAACATGAACTAAACATTAAACACCTGTTTGCTGAATCCTGCCTTATCCCTGGCCAGCTGAGGCACAGGGATGCGTCCACACCCCATCTCAACCCAAAAGTCCCAATCCCAACTTAAATTCATAGCGACCTCTAGAGGCAAAAATATGACCAAATATGCAGGGGAAAATGCTTCAGCAAGAGCAATGATCAAACTGAATCCATCTATTTTGATGAATTTTGCTGCCTTGTTGAAAATGCTACTGTAGCGCAATCAAAAGCAAAGTATCGATTCACACTACCCTATTGAAAGATGTAACCTTTAAGTTTATACAGTTCAGATTTTAATTAGTTTATAATGCTGATTATGTTGAGAAATAGACAAATAACCTGCATAATCTGAGAAATATATTTATTTAAATGAGAAGACCCAAGATAGACATTTAGAGGTGCATAGAGCCAGTTTGTACAGTCAGGTTGTAACACTGATAAAGGCTACTGTGAAGTAGGGTGTTCTGTCGATTTATGCTGCCTTGTAAATTTATGCTGCCTTGTTGATTCATTGTATCCTGTGGCACTGAATCTCAAAATGGTGGAACTGCACATGTGCAGAAGGGCATGGTAGTGCATCTTGATGTGTAGGATGTTGTGACAGAACACCATACTGGGTTAAAGTCACGTCATGCGATTATTCAGTGTAAATTATTTTTACATATTTTTCCTGTGAATAACTGATGAAAATTAACACATTAATTCGAGAGCCCAAAACTGGGAACTTTGTTTGCAATCTAGTGATCTGAAGTAGATTTATCCTAGATAATGTAGAACCCTTTACTGGTGCTGAGGCACTGCTGTATAGAACGTTTAATATATGTATATAATTTTAATCCAAAGTTCTTGACTATTCATTATAAACAAATTAAATTCTCTTATGATTTATGGAAAGTATTGTACATCCAAATTCTTATGTTTTGGTGTTGTTGAATGTCTTTCACTTTTTTTATGAGAGGCAGCTGTAAAAACAAATATAAATGAAACACTGCCTCACTTGGCAATGTAGCTGTTTTCAATACACAGCACAATAGAGGGTCTTGAACAGCTGTGTGGCGTCTGCTGCAGAAGGTGGCCACCTTGGACGAAGGAGGCCATGCCGGTGACTGTGTGATTTTTGCTCCGCCATGTTTCACAGTAAGTGTCCGTCTTCCGGTGTCCTGTAGTGCTTGAACCATGCCACACCATCTTTTCTGGCCTGTGAGGGAAAAGCATAATAAAATCAGTCCCATTAAAAACCACAACATGAGAAATGTACAAACATTCAGCGGATTGAAGCCATCGACTCACCACACATCATCATCAAGAATATCTCGACCATTGAATGAGTAGATGCGTGCATCATCTCTCATTTTACCCCCAGAGACACTGAAGATGGACACCCAGTTGCTGAATAACTCCTTGCCCTGGTACAACAGGAAACATGGATTTAGAGTAGCCACATTTAGGTACAAATCTGATTTTTGAGCTTTAATTGGCATAGATCTGGCTGATCTGAGATGTTTTATGTAAATGCTATATTCATATGTGGCCTTAGATTCATGCTCATAGGGTGTACATGACATTGATTGTTGTATTTTTCATGTAGCCTTGAGGACTCCCTGCACTTGACCAGAAATCATTGGAATGTTTTTGTTTATTAAGTCATGCTGTGACCTTTGTATGAACCATTCAAGCATACTAAAGTGATCTAACTCAGGGCCAGGAAATAAACAAATACAGATGATTCCAGATCATCAGGCTGGCGATTAGTATACTGGTGGTGCTGAATGCTGAGATAGTGAAACACCTTTAGCTAGACACCTTGTATTTGTTAAGCATTTGCTTCCATTTCTTTAATTTAACCTACTCAAAATGCCCAAGATAGTCTGACACGGATAAAATAGTAGTATGGTCATTCAAAGCAAAATATGAAGAAATATAGGGGTTGGCCAAGCACAGTGAAAAGTGAAAGGTTTGTGGTCAATTCATTCTCATTAAAGTCCAAAATAATGGCTTATCATTTTTCTATTCATAAAGTACTACATTTAGAAGCTACATGACTAAATATAGTACAGGAGCATATGAGTAGACAAAATAAGCTTCATCAGAATGTATTTATTACTTTCAATAATACAATATTATTTTAATTGTGCGAATATAGAGCTCATAAAACATGAACATGAATCACATGACTTCCAGACTTTCATCCCCATTATCTAGAGATAGCAACAGTGGCTGCATAATCCAACGAAAGATGGCAAATTATATAATTCTGTTAATGGTTCTAGTTCTTCTGTGATTGTAGTTACTTTTTCATATTTATTTTTGCTGGTTGTCCTTTATTTTTAAATAAATGCACTATCGTAGAATACAGTAAACCCCCACTTTAATGCAGACCAGCTGTTTTGGTTTTAGTTCATCACGGAATTTTTCTGAGAACTGCACAAAAATTTGTTTGCGCAAACTGCAGACATACACATTTATTTTGCTTTTGTGACATCCGGGACCCAGCATGAACACGAGGGGGCATGGCGGTTGAGCTGCACTACCTGAGCCACTTGTGTAGGTTGTAAACTCCATCTCATGCTACCACTAGAGTGAAAGTACCGGCAGCATTAAAAAATGACCAAAATCAGCATGAAAGCATAGGAACTGAGAAGTGATCTGTGGTCACCACCTGCAGAACCACCCCTTTATTGGGGATGTCTCTGTAATCAGTTGGCCTTGGATTACAGTTACTCAGGTGTGGCTTCTTCTTGGTTAGAATGAAATCCTGCACCCACAGCGGCCCTTTTTGTACAGGCTTGAGACCCATGCTCTACGGAATGAATGAGCACAAATTCCCAAAGTAACATTCCAAAATCAATTATAGCTGCAAACGAGACCTACTCTATATTAAAGTCTATGTATTTGTATATTCCATTAAAGTTCCTTTTGAATTACTTTGATTAATAATAGATTAAAATCAGGTGTCCCATGCAGAGATATGCAATATAGTGGCATAGGTGATTGTATCCAAACAATTCCACAACCCCAAAAAGCTCAATATTCTACAATATTCTCACAAATACAGTGAAAAAAAAACAATATATTGGCAAGTATATCAACCAGTATATTTGTGCTACAAGGTAATAGATGCAGCGACGGAAGTAGGTGCCATAATGCATATCTGCCGTTTTTATCTTCTTGCATAAACAGATGATATGTGCTTCAGAGAATACAATCTTTGTGACGATGGCTTCTCCTGCTGGATTATTTATTGTAATTGTTTTAATGACAGTATTGTTTTGAATGTACCAGGCTTGTGCACAATTCAGAGTTTCAGAATTGGCTGCCATTCAATTCATGAGTTGGAATTTGAATTTAATTTAGTCTGCCCCACAGGAAGTTGAATTTGAATTGGAGTTGGAATGACCTGTAGTGGAATTAAATTCATGGCAATTCAAAGACATTCCACACAGTCATACAACAGAAAGACTGTGTTGAACCTCACATACAAATACATTAATTTTGTAATTTAATAGCACACTTTCATTACACATAACTAGTCACTCCTCAACCCTGCATAAATTTTGTTCCAACATATAGATAATGATAAAATTCTTGAAAGAAATTATTCCCTCAATGATTAGTTTTGTTCAAATTTTTCATTTCAAAGTAATCAAATAACACAAAGTCGTTGTAAATGCAATTGTCATTTATTCCAATGCAAAACTCATTGAGCAACACTGTTGCATCTAATCCTCTATTGCTTCTCAAATTACGTTTTAGGCCTAATTTTACTTTCCATGTTGCTGTTATTACAGGTGTTAAATCTATAAACGTCTGTAATCTGAAGTTGTAAGGGACTTCTGAAACTTAAGAAGTCCAGTGTTGACTATCAAATTGTGTCGAAAAGAAGCTTTCAAACAAATGTCCTCCTCAAATTGTTTGGCAACCATTTTAAATACTTGGTTAAAGCAAAGCATTCTGGGAGATGGAGTCACGTTCCATTATGTTCCACAAAATTACAATTCCAATAAATCAAACTTAATTATGTCTTCTGTGACTAGAGCTTTTAACATTCATCGCTGGGGAGAAACATTTCCTGTTAATGTAATCTGTACACGTAGTTCAAACTAATATCTATAAACTAAGGTTTATAGAATAAGAAATTAAATCATATCTGACATATATTGTAAAGCCTCATTGTTAAACACTTCAATTATGTATATGAATTTCTTTGTATTTGTATTGAATTGCAATTCTGCTTCCTTTAATTCAATTACGAATTGTAATTCTAGATCCTGTTTTTGACATCAGTTCAAATGCAATTGAATTGTCATTCTCAATTCAATTCTGAATTGTGCACAAGCCTGGAATGTACACTTGCAGGTTGTTTGCAGGTTGACTAATTCACTCTAAACACAGGTATGAATGTGTACATTTAAACTGTATCCGAGCCATAAAGAACAATTGTGGCTTATAAATTAGTCTCCTGTAACAATTTCCCCTAGACATGAACAGCAACTGTGATGAACAATACCACTTACCTTCAAGTTAACAATAGGAATGTGATCCCTGTCACTTCTGCGCACTATGCTGAAGAGATCCTGGAGTCGTGATGAAAGGAAGGCCCTGAATGTGCCTTTGAGTCCAATAGCTTGAGCTTGCAGAAAACACTGATGGTCCACTCCTCTGATGCCCTGCATGTCACCCTCTTGAGGTGAGTTTAGGGCAATTAGGTGCAACTGGGGAAAATGAACATAACAGGTAATATTATAATATTATAGGTAATAATATAATAGGTAACAATATGCATGGAGCAGCATTAAAAAGTAATTATGAATTTCTGAAAACATTAACAAGCAAGAATAATGTTCCTTTGAACATTAAATCTCAATTAATCAAATACTAAAAAAGTACCAAAATAATGTTGGGAAAGTTATATAGCTTTTTTGTATACTGTTTACTTATTTTAAAGAGTTTAACAAGCAAAATGATCTTATGTCATTGATCCTTTTATCCTTCTAGATACTTTCTTGAATGAAAATGATCTGCTAATAGGTTACATAGGTTAAACCATATTATATCTATACAGTAACACCCCACTTTAATGCGGATCAGCAGTCGCAGTTTCAGTCCAATGCAGATATTTTTGAGAACCCGACTAATAATTGTTTGCTGAAACTAATGCAGAAACTGCAGATTTTTTTTTCATTTGTGATGTCCGGGCCTCGTCTGCCACGCCCACCATACTTGGGCTGGGTATTGTGTTGTGTCGTTCACAAACGATTCATTCTAAATAAATGTTTTTGTGGGAATGTACTGGACAGAATCACTTCCCAGTTCAGTTGAGCTGTCAGCAGCACAGCTGCCACAACACGAGGGAGGGAGGGACCGCAGGACCCTATGTGTGCACCGCCACCTGGCCGATGCATGAATGAACAAATCACTCAGTAAACTACAAACTTCTGAATAATTTTCCTCTGAGGGATACACTTTCATGTTCTCCATTGTTTTAACAAATTTAGTTTCCAGATAAACAAACATAAAACTTTAGGCTGGCAGTAATAAGAAGAGAGTGAGACTCGCCAGCTGTAGCAGGCACTAGGCAGGAGCGACAGGGAGGTAGGGGTGTGTTGTGTTCACTTCGGAGAAAACTAATTATTGGGAGTATTCACATGACTAATCAGCTGTAATTTAGTTTGTGCTCTGCAGTCGACTTATCGTGCCTTAATTTCAAGATGGTGGTGGGAAATTCCTTGAAGGTACTCTATGAATTTTTTTTAAAATAAACTACATGTGCACTTTTTAAATTCTCAATGTCTCGTTTTAAATATCAGGGCCCTCAGAATTTTAGAAATGAAGTGTGGAGCTACTTTGAGGCTTAAACAGTAGCGATTTATCTGCACTAGCTATATAAATAAGTATTTTAGGCATTTTTTACCACATAACCTCTACGCATTGTGCAGGTATGCGAGTGCTCTTGGAATGTAACCAGTGCATGCTGTAGCGAGTGCATGCTCTAAACAAAGCAAAAAACCTTCCAATACTCCAACAAAATATTAGTGTGTGACTCTTCAGACAGGCAGTGTGTACAAATATATTCTTATAAAAACATATATAATGACAAATTATAATTACAAATATTAAAGATGGGTTTCCTAACAGAACATATTCCTAATGAAAAGAATGGCATTTAAAGATGTTCTAGGTACTGACCACTGGACCAGAATAGTGTGAGTGATGAGGAAGATGCGGTTCAGGAGGACTAGGCCGGTGCACTGCCTTAATGTGGTACTCAGAGCCAGAATTTTGTGAGTGTCTGATGACAGGCTGTTGGGGATGGTATCTGGGGCCTTGTTTAGGCTGATAAAGTGGATTGAAGTATCGGGGGTCCGAGTATCGAGGATTAGTTGGAGGAGAATATGGGTCATGTGGAGATTGGAATTTAGTATCAGGTTGTGCTGGCTGAAGTTCTTCAGGCCTGGTTGAATCTACATTATGCGAATCAGGAGAGTACATGACCACAGGAGGGGGCGCCACTGCTGCTCCATCGCCATGCTACAGGAAAAAAAAACAAACAAACTATAATTACCACATATCATAATTTCTGTATCTTAATTCATTAATTCACACACAAACACACACACACACACACACACACACACACACACACACACACACACACACATTATTAATGGTGACATTGCCTAACTGATCTAGCATCTTATGCCAAGGAGATCTTTCTCAAACATCCTTTCAGAACATAATCCTAGTGTCACATCTGGTCTGTCTCAATTACGTACTAGGAGGTGCACTGCCCTGGGCATGGGTGTGTGATGTCATGGTTTGTCTTGTGTGTGGTCGTTGGGTGCCTAAGCAACCCAGGTTTGAGTGAAGAGCTTCATTAAATCATTAGCTGGGTTGCCAAGTACCTATTGACATATCTGCCTGTCTTGTGTTTCTGTAAATTGATGGAGGTATTGTCTTTGTCATGTGATTGACTGTCTGCATTAGTGTGTGTGTTTAAAAGCGCAGCCGATACACAGAATCATTGCGTGGTCACCCATAACCATCCTGGTTCAGATTGAGGGCTTCGAAGAAAAGGTTTATCACTCTTGGTTCATGGGTTTGCATTGCTCCTGATTTCAGCTATTCCTCCAGTGGCAGTGGAGAGCTCCTTCAGCCAGCCAAGCCAAGTTAAGCTGGAACATTGGGCAAGATCTATGCTTGGTGTTTGACTGTGTGCTTGTCATGTGTTCTTTCCCCTACTGTGTATCTTCAGGCTTGAAGGTGAGAGCTTCGTTGTATTGGGAGAGCTCTACGGAGTATTTGTACTGTCACCTGTTTGCAGAGAGCTTGCTTAGACTTCTGAAGGGTGGACTTTGCAGCAAAATCCACTTCAAGTGTTCAGAGTGAAGTTTTTGGAGTGAAAGTGAGTTTTCCTCTTATATGAACACAATGTGCTCAAAAATGGACTTACTCACTGGAGAGCAGAGGGAGCAAAAAAAAAACACTGAATACCCACACTAACCATTTCGAAGTGTTGGAGCAGCAGGTTACTGAGCTCCGTATTTTCTCAAGCCTTCTTACCAGGGTGGTTTTCTGCTCTGGCAGGCAAAGAGTTTTAAATTGTAAGAGCCCACCGCATTTACGTAAATGCCGCAACTAACAACAAAAAGCCAAGAGTCCTCATTTTCAAACTCCTTAGTTACTCTGTAGAAGGGAAATTTTATTTATTCTGTCTTAAACATATGGGAAATATGAATACATTGATATCTATGGCAAGGGAAGTGTGCTTGCACTCCCAGCAGAATGGAGACACAGGCCATTCCAGAGAGGCCCTTGGCTCCACTAATTGAAAACAGCTGTGGAAGGGTACAATATGTTCCTTTGTGAATTATCCTATAGGAATATGTATGTATGGAGTCAGATTATGTAAAAGGGGAGTTGACTATGCAAATATGTAGGATGAAGACTGTATAAAAAACTGAGAAACAAAGAACTGAGGCGCGTTCTTCCTTCTGCAGAGGGGGTGTCCAGGCCAGATTGAAGTTTTTCAATAAAATGCCTGTTATTACTGAAACCAGAGCTTCTCTCCTGATTTCCTTCCTTCAAAAATGATCCGCAATGAAATTCTGATCTCCTACAACTCCGACAGATATGCCATTCTTCAGGAGGCGAGAACCTGCGGCCCTATACGCATGGACAACGGAGCGGTACTCAACTTATTTCCCAACTACTCTCCATCTACTGCAAAGAAACAAAGCGCCTTTGCTACTGTGAGAAGAAAACTAAAAGAAAAAGGATGCCAATCCTTCTTGCTTTACCAGCAATGCTCAAGGTTATGTTTAGAGACCAGATTTCTGCAAGACCCGGCTGAGGCTCGCCAATTCTGCAACCCCTTGTCCCAACCTCATGCTTTTGGTATGCACTAAAACTTACGTCTGGCTCCCTTGAGTGGGTAATCGCATTTATACTTTAGCCTCTGTTCAAGTTAATATCTGTCATAAATAGACTTGTAGTCAAGACCTCCTAAATCAAGACCAAGGCAATACCAAGACCAGAGGGTATCGAGACCAAGACAAGACCAAGACCAAGACAAAGTCGAAACGAGACCGAGACCGAAAAAAGACTTATTTAACTTGTGTGCTGTTGAGGACTGACATGACATTACTGACCGGTCCTAAAGTCATCTGACTAAACAGCTAACACCTCCAACAACTGCAAAAATAATGGGAAAAAAGACATTTGCACACATCACATGAATCAGATGCAAACTACAAATATACATACCAAAACAAATTGTTCTTATGATCCCGGGAGCTATGTTGTCAGGGGCTTATAGGGTCACCCATGGCAAACAGGTCCTGGGTGAGGAGCCAGACAAAGAGCGGCTCAAAAGACCATCATGAAAGATCAAACTAGGAGGAAATGTTTTCCCTTGCATGGATGCGGATCACCGGGGTCCCCCTCTGGAGCCAGGCCTGGGGGTGGGGCTCGATGTCGAGCGCCTGGATGGCCAGGCCTATACCCATGGGGCCCAGTCAGGTGAAGCCCGAAGAGGAGACATGGGCCCCCCTTCCAATGGGCTCACCACCTGTAGGAGGGATCATGGGGGTCGGGTGCAGTGTGAGTTGGTTGGCAGCCAAAGGTGGGGACACCTCTCTGGTGGGGAAGGAGCCTGAGCGCAAGGTTGAGAGGTTCCGACTAGATATAGTTGGACTCACCTTGACACATGGTTTGGGCTCTGGAACCAGTCTCCTCGAGAGGATTTGGACTCTCTTCCACTCTGGAGTTGCCCATGGTGGCAGGTGAGGGCATACTTATTGCCCCCCAGCTTGGTGTCTGTACATTGGGGTTCACACCGGTGGACAAGAGGGTAGCCTCCCTTTGCCTTTGGGTGGGGGGACGGGTCCTGACTGTGGTTTGTGCCTATGCACCGAACAACAGTTCAGAGTACCCACCCTTTTTAGAGTTCTTAGAGGGTGTGTTGGAGAGCACTCCTCCTGGGGACTCTCTTGTTCTGCTGTGGCGGTAATCCCAGAACCCGCTGGTGGACACCAGCAGTAAGGGATGCCGCCCAGCTGAAGAAGGAGTCCTACAAGGCCTTTTTGGCCTGTGGGAGTCCGGAGACAGCTGACAGGTACCGGCAGGCCAAGCGGAACACAGCTCAAGTATTTGCTAAGGCAAAAACTCGGGTATGGGAGGAGTTCGGAGAGACAATGGAGAATGACTTCTGGATGGCTTCGAGGAACTTCTGGTCCACCATCCGGCGTCTCAGGAGTGGGAAGCAGTGCAGCGTCAACACTGTACATGGTGAGGACGGGGCACTGCTGACTTCAACTCAGGACGTTGTGGGTCGGGTCTTCCATCACTGAGGCTGAAGTTGCAGAGGTGGTCAAAAAACTCCTCTGTGGCAAGGCCCGGGGGGTGGATGAGATCCGTCCAGAGTTCCTTAAGG
>JBBMFX010582191.1:0-13967 GCA_037832545.1 Rhabdalestes septentrionalis | reverse complement strand
GGAGCAAAAAAATCTACCAAAGGGGGGCCCAGCAAAAAAAGTTTGGGAACCACTGACCTAAGGCATGAATCAGTGAAGAAACAGGTGCAGATAATAGCAGATTATCAGATGGTGTATGGTATACGGATGGTGCTTCATGCTGAGTAACTGGAATGCTTTTATCTGAGCACCTTTTATCTTTAGGTAGTTTGCAGTCTGTCGCAGTAAAACATTTGTCCCAATATCTTTCATGTAATCTTCTCAAAATGCCAGAGATATATCTTTTTTATTTTGCACCTACAAGGTGATTCAAAGCAAAATATAAAGGCTGGCTCAAGGCTTTTGCACAGTACTGTATATGTCAAATACATCGAATTGGGTCACTGTATCTCAAAGACAAAATAAGATCTTAATAGACATTGCTATAAGGATCCTAATGCACTGGCCATGGCTTAGGTTTAGAAATAACTAACATTTTCTTTACTATCTACATTGTGGCCAAACATTACTTTTGTTATAAAGGTATGTTACCTGCGCTGCTCCATAGATTAACATCAGTCTAATGGTTAATATTGAAATGTATTTGTGCCTTAATTTATTTATATCAGGTAGCCAGCATTTTCTTGCGGAATTTGGTCGACTTCATGAGAAAGACATGCTCTATTTGTTTGGGAAAGTATGCTGTTAGAAGTAATTATTAGGGGCTGCTAGTTACAACTGCCCCATTGCAAGTAAATGAGCATTCTGTACCTGCCCCACCCCATTCCAGGTTAAATTGCACTCATTCATGATACTTAATTCCAGTGTAAATGTCTTATTTTGTGAAAAGAAGGCCTGACCAGGATGCCCTACAAGCATTTGATCAGCTTGTCCAGTACTTTGGTTTACCTGCACCTACGTTCTGAAGAAACTTGCAGTTACAACATTTAACAAACTACTTTTTTTTTTGGTTCAGGTCAACAGGTGATCAGTTCTCTAAGCATCAGAATTTTTTGTGGTAAAGGACAGTGTGTTGTGAGCGAGGTTTCTATGTCTTTGTTATATTCCATGCATTGCATTTTATAGTGCTTGTGTAACAATTAATTTTGAGCACAATCTGTTCAGCGTAAAAGTTACTGAGAGATGTGACATCGAGGGCAAAGACAGCTAAGCGTCTCTGAGTAAGGTACCGTCCCCACACCCTGGTCCCCTAGCGCTGTGTTCCTGGCTGCCCGCTGCTTCACTTGGTGAATGGGTTTAAATACAGAGGAAGAATTTCCTGCTGTTCACACTGTGTCCTCTGGTGTGTTCATGTATGACACAATTTTCACTTCACTTCAAATTCCTCGGAGTTTGTGCTGCTTATAGCAAGTTGCTAAGATGTTCAGTAACTCATTCGTTTCAACCAGATCATGACTGAGCCCTGCACCCTCCTCTTCCACCTCAGCCTGCTCCATTATAACAGCAGTTAGTTCATTCTGATCTTTGTTCCATTCTGTAACACATCCCTGCTTTCTGTGAATAGGAACATTTCTTGCAAGAAATAAAAGCGCTTTGTTTTTTTTTTTGGTCTACACTGATGTTTGTGCACAATCCTTTTATTTTCCACATCAACATAAAAAAATACATAGATCAGACTATTCAGTCATTTTTCAAAATAAAACATTGTTTAGACTCTGATAGTAAATGAAACGGAAAAAGTTTTTTCTGTGCAGCCCACTGACCGGTACCACATGACCCACGGCCCGGTACCGGTCTGTGACCCAGGCGTTTGGGACCACTATGGAAGACGGACTCAAACTGTATTGCATTACTTACACTTAAGTTTGCACTTCAGTGCTTTGACCTGTTTGGTTAAGACTGCTTTTATCGAAATTCTGTTGCACCACTTCCCTCCGCAAGTGTCCAAAGCAACACGTGAAGTGAAACTGACCAACATAAACATGCCATCATCACTTAAAGGTGAAAATGACAAGTTATAAAGGTTGTGTTCACATGTACATCAGCATTATCAGATTTGGACAGTAATTGCAAGTTGAAGTTTTCTCGTAATCAGTTAACTTCAGTGTTTGTGAACAAGCTGAAAGCATTGCTGACAAACCGAAATTCCCTTCAGTGTTCGGACTTTTATGCGGATGCATTCAGGCAAAAGTAGTTGGGTTGTATTTTTTGTTTACTGTCTATGTGGGTCATATTGCTTTTAGCAGCACACAATACACAGCCATTACTGAAATTCCTCAAGACAATAGATCCTATAGCTCACGGTTCCCACCCAACCTCGTGATGACCTACATGCATAAACCAGTCCTGCATCTCTGCACAATGCGCAGAGACTGGGAAATAATTTCATCTACACTTGACCCAGTGACACTTTCTTTAACCATTTTGTATCTTAAGGATATGATTTGGATAAGGGAGGGCAGCAGCAGCAAGTTTGTAGCCCATAATTAATGTCCCCTTGAGTGAAAAAGGTCACTTCCTTTGCGGTGAATTAGCTACACTGTAAATATGAGAAAAGTCTAATCTTAAGTTACAGTGTAAGGAGGCTGACAGACACTCTTAGTCCTGAAACCAGGCGTGGACCAGATCACAAAGAAATTAAAAATAAACAAACAGAGTAAAATAATTTAGCACACTCCAGAAACGACATCACAGCAGAGGGTTCCATAGTAGAGGCAGGGGCTGGACCAGACAGGACCACAGCAGAGGGCCACAGCACACAGCAGCTCAGAAGGTCAGCACCAGGGTTTTTGTGGATGTGGCTCTAAAGTCCTTGCTGGATGTCACACTTGTGGAGCTGAGTAGGTGCCCTGGAGATCAGCTCGTCAGGATGATCTGCATCCAGCAGGTCTGGTGACTAATTGGCAGCGTTGCTGGACAGATGGTGGGGCAACAGCCACAAGAGATCTCTTTGGGGCCTTTGGAGTCATTGTAAGACCAAGTGTCTTCTGTGGTGACCTTCTGTGTTCTAGGCCCACTTAGAGATGATCTGATCCAGCCTCTGCTTTGGTATCCACTAGGAGTGTGCAAAACATCCACGATTTATATTGGTATTTGTATTTGTATTCGTGTAAAATTCATAAAGCAGAGTCTTCGGCTCCCCCACATGTGTAATTCTGAACTTAAGTGTGCGACCGTGGGGGGTGGGGGGTGGAATCGGAGTATCTACTCTGGAATGCGAACGTGTGACCGGGGTGGGTGATTTCCCGAATATAAAGATTTTTTCAAGTATTTGCGGAATACCTTTTCGTAAAAAACACGTTTTTTTGTGCCTTTCCTAATACTGCATTCGGGTTCGGCCTGACCCCTAGTATCCACCATTCATTTATCCATGATTAACAAAAAAACTACTTTATAAACATTCCTTTGAGAGACGTAAAGATTTCACATGTAGCTTAAAGAAACAGATACGGTTATACATAAAAAGCAATTCATACCATATGTTTCTGGTCATCAGAGGTGTATTTACTGTTGTTTAACTGGCTTAGGCATGAGCCCAAATGAGAAGTATGTCAGACAGAAAGCCCATCTTTTCTAAAGCTGAAACAGTGCTTGGAAAGGAGATTTGCAAAGATGCTGCTGTCACCTTGGCAGAAGTAAGAGGCTCGTTTAATGAACGTTCACCCAGTTCGTGTTGTTGCTTGAGGTGTCAGATGTCATCCTGAGCTTTGTTTGGTGTTCCTTTTTCATGTAGAACCAAAGGTAGTGTAATTTTGAAAACATGTTATATAAATGATCGCTACTGTGGTTTTAAAAATGGTGTTGCATGCAAATGCCCATAAAATACATTGTACATCTTAAATATCATAATAATAAACAGAAAAAAAATCGTTTTAAAAATCTTACAATTTTTATTTAATGGACAATAAAAAAAAAAACCAGTTGTTAGTATTTTTAATACATGATATTTAAATTACAATTGGTTTGGTTCTACATTACAGGAATATCAAGCTCAGCGTGGTCTCTGACACCTCGAGCATCATCATAAACTGGGGAATCTTGTACAAGTTGTTGATTTACCATATGATATCATTTGTTGCTTGCCTGGGTCATATTTAAAGGAGTAACATCCTATAGTGTGTGCCAAGACCCTGTAAGACGTTTCCTACAAACAGGAGGGAACACCCCTTCCTGCAAATCCATGTAGTCTACATTGCTTTGGAGATCAATATGCATATATAAATGCTTCTGTCTTGAACTTTTTGACCGTAGTGCAGTTTTAATCACAGGAAACCAACATGCAAAGGCTGTCAGGCACAGTTTTGGAATATTTTAAGTCATATTCAGTAAATAGGCAGTTTATGCTTTTATTGAGAAATCCTGCAGTAAACATTCAGCATTTCATTTGGTGTTCCACTGGGTTCAGTTTTAGGGTCTTTTCTTTTCCCTCTGTAAAGGTTACTTTTGGGTCAGCAGTACCCAATCCAGTCTTGGAGTACACCCCTGACCTGCAAATTTTAGTGTTTACATACACACCTCAACAAGCTGTGTAATAAAGTAATTGGTGTTTTGAGAGCCAGGACAGTGTGTTCTCTAAGACCAGGGTTTTGTGTGGATGTGGCTCTGATCAGATAGTCAGGAGATTGGGAGACTAGTATGACAGGATGATCTGCATCCAGCAGATTTGGTGACTAAATGGCCTGCATATGGATTTTAATAAATTGATAATATATCCTTAGATGGATTTTGATCCTGATTCAGTAAATAGGCAGTTTATGCTTTTATTTAGAAATCATGCAGTAAACATTCAGCATTTCTTTTGCTGTTACCCTGGGTTCCGTTTTAGGGTCATTTCTTTTCTCTCTGTAATGGTTACCTTTAGGTTAGCAGAACCCAATCTCAGCGGTACCCAATCTAGTACACCCCTGACTTGCAAATTTTTGTGTTTACATACACACTTCAACAAGCTGTGTAATAAAGTAATTTGTGTTTTGAAATCCAGGACTGTGGGTTCTTGAAGACTGGTTTAGAAACCCTTGCTTTAGGTAATATCATTAGGCAACATGATTAAGCAATTAAATTGTTTACATTTATATTCCCTTCATACCAGCTGTAATTCGATATTTGTTAAAAGCTGTGGGCTTTCCAATGAAACCGTACATTCCTTTAACTAAAGCTGCAGGGATCTTACTTTGAACGACCTGCACTGGGTACCTGTGACTGTTATGATCTATTTTGGACTTGTTTTAGGTTTAAATAGCTATAATACTTAGATATGAGTGACACGGATCTATGCTGACATTTCAACAAACGGTAAATTGTCGTCATATGGTAACATATGATACATTTATTGCCATGAACAATGTGTAGTTTGCCTGCTACATTATTACAGTTTTGCCAATGCCTGCTGAGGATTCTCCAGATGTAGATGTATCCACAGTGTGCATACATAGATATAAAAATTTGCATATATTTTTGTATTAGCTGTAAAGTATACATTTTATTTGATCTAGTTTTTTTTAAGCTTTAAATCTACTTTCATCTTTCTGTTGTAAGAATGCAAATTTCCCACTTGCGGATTTTTCTTATCCGGTATAAAAGTTCCCTTGGTTTGTGTCAAGGATGTCATGCTTTGTTTGGTGTTCCTGTGTCACACAGAACTAAAAAAAACAACAACATTTAACCGTAATACTGCTAACACTTTTTGTCAAGAAATGCAATTGTTACCTCTCGCCTCAATATCTTGGTAGAAAAAATAAGATTGCGACCTTCATACTGGATCTCTTATTACCACCACTCGGGAAAGAAAAACCTTAAAAAGAAATATAACAATGATAATTTAAAATACGGTTCCTGCTGGTCCATGAAGCCTCGATTCTGCACCAGTTAAAATTCAGTCAGATTAGGTCTAATCTCAGAGCTTCTGTCACTGCATGCCCCGCCCCGGTACCAGACATGTTCTCCAGTCCAGAGAGGAGTGATCTCACCCTGTGGTCCAGGTTAAAGTTTTGGAAGTCCCGTGCGATGCTGGGTTACAGTTGAAATTCGGGCAGCCCGAGTGCTGTTAGGAGCTTGGTCGTTTAGGGAGGGCCCTGTAGCCCAAAGCCTGACATGATTGGTCCCCGGGACAAATACGTTTGAAATACAATACTGTGCAGTATGTATGTGGCTTTATTTTCCTTTTCAGGGGTTTATGTTGTGTTTTAGGAGCATATCTGGGGGCATAGACTAAAAAATAGGCTTTTATAGGTCTTTTTTTCCCCACATCACAAATACTGCTCATGGAATATAAATGCAGAGGTTTTGGGGGGTTTACTTTATATCAATTACAATAAAATGCAGTTATGGTTCCAGTTCCCATGGAAAAATAGAATGTGTGAAATGTATGTGTTCATTATTTCTCTTCTCTAGCACTGCATTTAAGGGGTATTTTCTTTTGCATTGTGTAGTGGTTTTGAGTATTCTGTGTAATAGGATAATCTTTTTTGCACACTTAAAGCAAATGCTAAACCTGTATCTACTACCTTTCATTCAAGATTTCTAGATTTCTAACGTTCCTAATATAGTACCTTTATTAATCGATTCTGTTTTTAATGTTGTGTTTCTCTTCTCTTCAGCTGCCTGAGTGTATTTATGACTTCTGTGGATGCTGACAAAGGCCTGGAAGAGTTACACAAAGTGCTGAAAAGAATGGAAAATGTAATTAAAGTAAGCCTCTATGCTGCTCTTTATTTCAAAGACAAGCCTTTTGTTCATTCATTTTTCCAAACAGACATTAAGGACAAGTTACTTAATGGACCAAAGAGATAAGTGCACAAAAAGCCTCAAAAATAAAATATATAATGTTTTTCACTATGCGCAATTTTGATGCACATGAGATAAAAATGTGCATGGCAGCTGAGGTGTGTCTGGGTAGCTGCTTGTGTGAAAGTATTTATTTTGAAGGAAAGGGGAACATAATGTCATTGAGATGTTTGGGAGCAACCTTAATTAGGAGACATCTGTAACTGGTTATGTTTAAAGTAGCTGTAGGGGGTACAAAAGTAAAGAGCGCACAAATGAAACATCTATAAATTTGATATAGGCAGATGTTGAGGGTTTTGTGTAATTTTATGTTTGTCTGTTTCCTAAATAAATAGCTTTAATAATGAATGAATACATTAAAGTGGGCTCTGATTTTTATACAGTATATTCTGCAACCAAATAAGATCATGATTATAACCACTGTTTTTTATACCTTGTTAATTGTTAAACTTTTAAAATGATCCAATAGATTAAAATCATTATTAAAACAAACAGTTAGAGCATGACTGTATAGAGTTTACAGTATTTATATGTAATGTTTATATTGACTTCATACAAAAACTTCAGAATCAAGCCTAACTTTATTTATTTACTTCTTTTCAGAAATCGGATGCCTTCCTGTATGCTCCATATGCAAATGTAACTGTAAGTCTTAATTTCTACAAGTTAACATGTTTTGGTCCTGAATGGGCTGAATGGTCAAATCAATTTCACACTGACATTGTTTTTTAACAAAACAACATAAAGTATTGTTATGCAACTTAAAAATGAAAAAATCTTATTATGTTTCATTTTTTAAAGTCTACCTGAGTGTTTAGGGACTCTTAAGCAGTTATCCATTACCTCCTGTTTCACATGGGTACAAATATGAAGCAAAATTCCCTTAAACCTTTATGAAAGCTCAGAGCCTTGTGTGAGTTCCTACAGTGTGTTGTGGAACGGAATGCTGTCACTATATTCGTACAATTTTCTGTTGCAATGTATGGAAACTCACTAACATTTCAGTTTCGCCCCCTAATGGTTTTATTTTAAATTTCAGTAACATAAGTACTTAGCATTATGGTTAATTATAAAAAGTAGAAAGTGTTTTAAGTGCAACATTGAGAAAGAGTATTCAAAGTACTAACAAATATCTAAAGGCTCAACCCTGTTAACTGATGCTGCTTTATTATTACATCCCTCTCTATCTGCAGCACTGCTCTTATTATTTGATGTACTGCTACCTGCTGGAACTGAATGTTACCGCACAAGAAATTATCTTAAAAGAGGAACAGGAAATAAGCGGCGATGACATGCAGCGCATGTACAGTCTTAAAAAAAGATACGAAAATTGCTCCCGGGTAGGTTTTTTGGTTCTCAGTTTTGGCATTGTCTATCTCACAGCTATGAAAATGCAGTAAGATGCTATTTTAATGATAATATATTGAAGCTGTATCTAATACACTCTAACCAGTTTACTTTTTAAAGCAGCCATATTAATGTTTTATGCAGCTATTGTGATGTCCTGATAACGTTCTAGTAATGCATGTGTTATGTCTTTTTTTTTTTCCAGGAAGACCAATGCTTGGAATGTGAAACCCATGAATTAGTCAATTCTAAAGTGTTCTACGAAAGGCTGCTTAATTTCATTGAAATGTTATCGTCAAGTAAATTAGACCCGTGTCTGTAATGCACAAAATTAATTTATACTCAAGCCATGGTGTGAATCCGCCCTCTTTCCTCTTGTATTCAGATCAACTATAAATATATTTTTGTCAATATTTATGAACACAACAGCATATATGGTGCACTCATTACTCCTCATCTCAGGTCAAATGTGTCAGTTTGACCTTCTTTTTTAGTTTTTACAAATGATTTTTATATATCTATTTTTATACAGTGGGAGCTCTTTTCTGTACACATTTCTTTCAGTTGAATGCAGGGCAGATAATTATCCATGAGAAATAGAAATTTAGACGAGACCGGAGCAGAAGTGCCAGTCTCCTACATTCAGCCACTCCTGAACTGTCTTGTTCATAGTTGGGTTTATTCCAAGGCCAGGTCTAAGCTTTGTTAAAGAAATCACTCCAGATTTAATCTATATCTGAAGATATGGGAAGATGGTGCTAGAATAAGCTTTTCTGTTGTTGTAGATGATGCAGCTTCTGACATGTAAAGTACTATAAATAACATATACAGATGTATGTACACACTGTAAACTCCTCTTCATCCTACAGCAGCCTACTCACTCAGCTAAAGTTTAGAGGAAGTGTTGCAGCTTTTTGAATGAGGCACAAAACAGGACAGTTGACCAGACTGGAGGTATTTTGCATATGTCATGTTTTGTGCTTGCAGCAAATAAAATCTCTTTTATAAGTTGATTTGGCTTTTTCCACCCTTTTTGACCGGTTTTCATGCACTAACATGCTTTGCGATGCAGCATATCTTGAACCTGCATACTGCTTCTATTACACATTCAGGGAGCCTTGCCAAATTCTAAAGCAGTTTGGTGTGAATTGGCCTGGGGTGTATTGAAACATGATAACGAGTATGAACTTTTGACCAGTAGCCCACCTTTTAAAACGAGACACTGAGAACCTTGGAAGAGCACAGGTAGTTTATTAAAAAGCTAATAAACTCGGAATTTTCCGGGTGCCGCCATGTTGAAATTAAGGCATGATAAGTCGACTGCCTATTGAGCCCACAGCAATTTATTCCCAGCTATGAGTGTTTGGGCAGCTAGTCAGAACAGCATGTATCCATCTTAAAGGCATAATAATGGAAACAGCATGTTTGTTTCTATGAGATAAAGTAAAGAAGGCTGATGTATATGGATGAAATCCATGCACTCTAAAAGAAGAGGACTCAAAAGAGAGAAGCCAGAAGGTGAACATTTGATTGGTAGGACCATACATTGGTGCAGATCAAGATTTTAATGTAGTACATAATCATATTTTACACATTCTGTCCAACACTCACTGAAGTTTTGGACCAAACTGCATTTTTGAGTGAGGTGCCATTCAGGGAAGCCAATCAGAACAGTGATGATGGGTATATATTCATCAAGCAGCAAGTGATAATGGAAAATAGTCATGGCACGACAATAAATGAAACCTCAGAATTAGATAGCTGGGACTGGTACAATTCAACCAAGAGAGATCCAAAGGCAGAAGCCAAAAAGCAGACAAGTTTATCATCCCAAATACATTGTAGGGAGAAACAGAAACAAGTGAGAGTCAAAAACCAAAGGGCAGTCCAGTAGTTATGTCAGGTCAAGTAGTTTTATTGTCATTTTTGGCAATATGGTCAGTATAAAGGGAAATGAAACTGCATTCCTCCAGGACCATGGAGCAACAAAATAAGAAAAACGGCCAATAAGGACAAACAGAATAACCAGGGTTGAGAATTATTGTTGAGAGATTAACAGAATCAAAAGCTGGAACATCAGAACAGAAGATAAACAAAATGCTCAACATGCAAGAAAAAATCACTGACAGAACAATGTTCATGAATGAAACAGGTGGTATTTACATTAGAGAGACAGATCCATATGTTCAGATTCATATGCATCAAATCTAGCCCTCAAGTGTCTTTGTGGTGAGGTTGACTGTCTTTGTGGAATGGAATTCAGTGAGAGAATGAATGTTAGGACTGGAGGGCCGTCATTTCCCTACAAATGTCTGTGGTATGTTGCTCCTGTAAACTATTAAAATGTGTTAAAACACATACAACATTTTAGTTTGTGATCCGCATGTGTCATACAGTCACAGATGGCTGCACTAGAATCTACTCATGGCTGCTGAGCCATAAAATACCTAAAGAAATAGCACTGACATCAACTGTCCTGGGCATCCAGACAGGAAAATGTGAGCTCAACCAGTATGTGCCCTCAAGTAGCATTTACTAACTGAGAAAGCAGACGATCTCATTAAAGAGCTCCTATTAAACCCTCTTAAACTGACCCCTGTACATCAGGGTTTATGCAAGATGCTTTTTAACTGTATTAGTAAAATCTGATTTTAACAAATATGTAAGCTCTAAAATCTGTTTACTCTTCTGCACGCTCGCTGTTTGCTACTCTCTTGGCACACTGTCACTCGGCTTCCAGTGGTACATTCCATAGCCTCAAAGTCCTTTGTATCATAGTGTTTGTGGGAATTGTAGCAGTCCATGTCGATAAATAAATAATGTGGATGTTCCTGGAAGCCCCAACCTGCCAGTATTCTGCAGATCTTCTCGTGTCTGTTGCTTCACATTTCTGATGATGTTATTAATGGACACTTTAAGTAGTAATTAATAATACACAAAGCGGAACTGAACCGTCATAAATGGTCAGTCGGCTTGGAACACAGTGAGAAGAAATGTACGATCAGTTGATTCTTTAACAGGATTAACCATACTGATACATAAGTACGAATTAGATCTCATTTTCTGAGTTTGGTTAAAGACACATGAGTCCATGAAAAGATAATAATGAATAACACATGTTTAACAACAGCTGACTCGTATATAAATAATGAGAATAAATTACTTATTTGCAATGTACTTTTTAGTAAGATCCTCCACACTCTCACCCCATTTTTGAAAACATGATTCTTTAGGGAATTAAAAGGGTTCCTCTCTGTCATTGCTCAAACAACCTTTGGAGGAACCTCTAAAATCAAGGGCACAGGCAGGTGTGTAGCACCTGATATCATTGTGTTTATTCTGTCTCTTCCAGTTTCCAGTGATGGATATTCCATTAACTCTTCATAAGTTGAAATTCAGGCACCATTTAAACCTCATAAACTTTGTTCACATTTCAGTCATGTGACCCGTATAATCTGATGTACAAAATGGGATTAAAACTGTTTTTTATTTTCAGACATTTGCTTAAAGGATCTGGATTTTTGCGTGAATTTCATGTAATTAATTGTTTGAAGAGCTAGTCCTGACGACCCTGGGCTTCTGTGCAAACCAGGTGGTGGGTGGGTTTGATGGGACCAGTGTTGTGTTTGTGAGGGGGCTATTTGGCTAAATATCATCTCTTCTTGGCAGCAGACAGGAAAGCTGCAATCACACTTGCAAAGATCACTGTATGACAAATGCACAATTCGTTTTAACTGGAAAGTCACAAAGAGCCTCGGCCTGCCAGAAGTTCTCAAAATGGAAAAATGTCTGATCAAGGAAGAACATTGAAAGCCCTTGGTCAAACATGTTTGTTGTATGTGGATGGAACTGCAGACTGTGACAGCTGGCATTACCAGTTTAATCAAAAGGGACAGCCCAAGTCTGAAGATTGCCTTTTGGTCTGTGCTGGCTTGGCTTGTGGAATTTGAGAAATGGAAAACAGTCTTTTCGCGCCTGACTTGTGCTGCATGACATGTGTGATCACCTGCAGGATAGTATTTCATATTTCCATTTAGAAAGCTAATACATCTCATTCACACAGTAAAAATCATGCATAAGCTCATCCCTTCACGTCAGCATGAAAGTTTACCCCTTTACATTAATAGAGCAGGTCCCTGGTCATGTTCGCATGGTTCATTTATATTGATGCAATTGGTTTAATCCCACTGTTACAGAGACGGAAGTTAAGTTGTTTGCTCTCCCAGGTGGGTGCGGAAATCAAACCCGTCATCCTGTATATCCGAACTCATTGTTTTATTTCTTTGTATTAAAGTTTTTAAGTCTTGTTTTTTATATATCACCATGCACCAGGAGGTGGGGCACAATAATGCTTACCAATAATATCTTGATACATCTTCCAATCAACTCCCTCTGTCTTTGTGATAGTCAGACAGTTCAGAGACCAGTCACTTACCTATGCATGCGTGTGTATGCTCCACACACTGCAGTTCTAGTTTTAAATAGTGTGTCCACTCACTCTTTACTCTATGAAACATTTTTATCCTGGTATAACTTGTGTAAGTGAAGTTACTGATGATGGGTCATCTGATGCTGTGCAGTTTTTGTGGGTCATCCAGTTTCTGGCCACAGGACACAGTTCTCCATATATTTTTATTTAGTGGAATATTCTCAGACCAGCACACTAGGCTATAACTTTAACGGCTGGTTTTTATATGAAACACGGAAGTTTGTAACCTGATCCACCTTGTGCAAGTGAAGTTACTGATGATGGTCACACTGATGCTGCACAGTTTATGTTGGTCTTCATCTAGTCCATCATCAGCAGGGTTGGGAGTAACATGTTACAAAAGTAATGTCTTACTGTAATTCATAGCTTTTTGCTGTAATGTGTTAATGTAAGGTATTACAGAAAAATTGGTAATATTTTACTCTGTACAAATGTCAGTATTGTGCGTTACAATGCATGGAATTAAGTGATTTAACTTTGAATGAAGTGATGTTTTTTTTCCTTATACAAATTTGCCAAAATCATCACGAGATCAGCAGAGGAGAAACATCCGTGCAAAAAGTTTCCCTTCTTGTACTCAGACAGAACAGAGAGATGAGTGAAACTGCGACTGATGTAATGTCGGAAAGTACATTCTCCAGGTGGGTATATGCCCATTACTTTAAGTTTGTGAAAAATAAGGATATGAAAAATATCGTAGTCAAATGCACTTTGTGTGCTAGACCCAAAGAACTGTCCCCTTCCGGAAATTATACTCAGCATTTACAGAGGTGGCATAGTAATGTGAAGTAAGCAAAAAAGGAAGCCAGCTGAGGATGAGAGTGGTGATAAAACCACAAAGCAGCCAAAACTAATGTTCTCCCGCTCTGAAGTGCTACTTCAGCATCAAGAGTTTAGGGGAGTATGTTGCTGAAGATATGCTGCCGCTCACAAAAGTGGAATTGCCAGCTTTTCGAAAAACTTGTCAGCAAGATCCCTGCCATGACTAGAAGCAATGATGACCATGTAAGCAAGGCTACTGTTGCCTCAACAGGTACATTTTTACTGGACTACTACTATTAATACTAGTTTGCATAGTTCTAGCCATCAGAATGGATACATAACATCATTCTATATCACGTCTATATGTATTAAGATGAAATGTAGTCTGTAAGAAATGCCATATGGATCTAAATGTGTTTCATACATTTTGAAAAATACTATGGAGAATTTTTGTAAGGGCTGGTCGGGCATGAATAATGAACATTGGGGTTCACTAGGGCAGCATTTCTCAAACTATGGGGAGAATTTCTACACCGGTCCGCGGAGCCTCGGTTCTGCACCAATCAAAATTCGGTCAGATCCAGCTCTGGTCTCAGCGCTGCTATCACTGCGTGCCCCGCCCCCTCGACTTCATGGCCCGCCCCCTCGGGATAGTGTCTTCCACTCA
>JBBMFX010582165.1:0-13968 GCA_037832545.1 Rhabdalestes septentrionalis | reverse complement strand
GAGAGAGAGAGAGAGAGAGAGAGAGAGAGAGAGAGAGAGAGACAGAGAGAGAGAGAGAGAGAGAGAGAGAGAGAAAATGAAAGAGCAAGCGATAGATAGGAGAGAGATCAAGAGCACTTGACAGGCTGAGTGAAACTCCCTCTTATCAGAACCTCTATCAGACCCCTGTGTACATGTGTGCGGCTGAATGAAAACATGGTCACAAAAAGTCATGAAATGCTTCCTCATCTGGCGACGCTTCATGATAAACACTAACAGTCATGCCGTCCCATTTAAGTGCAGTCAAATAAATAGTGAAGAAAATGTGGAGAGGCTCCAGCTATCCAGGAGTATCAGCCTGTGAAAGTACAAAGTCCAAAACTAGCTGCTGACAACACTTCTAGCCCTTCACTCTTGTTTTTCAGTTTATAACTTTACAATGCATTATTCTAGTACTATACTACTATAAAACATCCAGTAACTAATATAAAACTAAAAATGTAAAGTTTAAAATGCACACAAAGTGTAGAGATTTAGGAAGGGAAGTCTCTTATGATGTCAGTCATCACTGAAGTAATAGAAATGAAATGTTTACCTCTTATTGTAGAGTTCACAATGCTGGTAATCCGAAATCTCCCCTAAAAAGGCAGCAGAGCAGTGTGATCACTTGTTTTCTCTCTCTCAGCCGCTTTCTTACCTGAAACAAAGAGCAGGGTGTTTCCTGTCAGGCTCCACCCTCCCTCTCCCTCTCTCTCTAGCTCTCTCTCTGCATTCCATCAGTTAGGTCACAGCAAGTGGGTGGTTAATGAAACTCACGTTATCAGATAAAAACAAAGGGAGGTGCAACAAACATTGTGGTTCCTTTTTAGCACCTATGTCAATTTAACAGCTTTAAACTACTGGTCATGTGGATAAAGATAGGGAGAAATTAAGCCAGAATTGAGATTCATTTGTAAATAAATAGTATAACACATGATCTTTTTACAGTGTGTGTAATACAGTGGAACTGACTGACACTTGACAAATATTGTATTTACACGGTAAACTCTAATCATGTCCGAAATCTTTGCTGTGACGTCAAAACCGGCTGAGCCGACCGTCGATTTGAATTTGGAGGGCAAACATTATAAACCAAAACAACTGTTGGACTGTGCTACTCAGACAGAGGTTGTATACACCTTGCATTGTTTCATGGCAGGAAGATACAGTTGCATATAATTCATACCTCTGGTACATTTGACTGAAAATAACTTTTTAAAAATGTGGTTTATGTATAATTGTTAGTTTATGTATATGTTTTGTTGATAAATTGAACATATGTAAATTACCTAAAACATATAACCTTAAATATGGTAGGCAATGTTTTCCCTGATTATGTTAGATTTATTAAATACATAGTAAATATGCATTATAGTGTGTAAAAGTGTAAACCCTGTAAAGGTTGTGTCCTAAACGTCACCTAAAAAGAACCCTCAAATTCAAGCAGGGGAACCAAAACTACTGCACACTAAAGTATCTGCATAGGTGATGACCAGATTCCATTTGCAGGTTACTAAAACATGACCCCAGAGTGAATAAATCCAGTAGTTTTATGCACCATCGCATTCACTGTTTCTGTTTTACTGAGGTTTACATTTCTTCTCTCACCACACACATATATAATCTTGGCTCAGACACATCATCAGTGCTAGCAGCCACATAGTTTGGGTAAAACTCCAGCATTGCGTATCCTCCAACCTGCATTTCCTTGTTGATCCTCACACCTGCAAGTCCGTTTACATAACTGTCTGTGGATGTAGAAAACTCTTCTATTCCCACTAGTGCTGAATGTGGCCGAGCTGTGGTTTGAGGGATCTGATAATGATCCGATCACAGTGTGTCCGTGTGTTTACGCCTCACTTTTTTATGTTGTTCAAAGAAATCTGAAGATCCGATGCCTGATAATGCATGTTAATGTAAGATGTAAACAGCATCTTGGCTTCTGTAGTTTAATAATTATTGCTGAGTATTGTTTCTGAAGAAATGTTACATGCTTCTACATGGGGAGAGTAAGGAGGTCAAATCTTCCCTTCATAAATTTTCAACAGGCTGTGAACTCTCTTTAGTAACTGTGAGTTTTCAGTGACTCCCAAACAAAGACATATACTGTATATGCATACTGTGGGCAGGGAGATAAGGATTAGCTGACAATTATAACAGCTGTAAAATGTGTGTGCGTGTGTATGTGTTTGTGTGTGTCAGTGCTCATGTGCTTATCTGTATTTAAGTGAGCAGGGCAAATTAAAAACACATTTATTTACTCTCAGAGAAATTAAAGAAGTGTTTATTGGCTTTTAAAGGGTCCATACGTTGTAAAACCAACATTTTATTGCTTTCTAATTTAATTAAACATGGAACATAAATGCTTTTCAATTCAATAATGGACTATTTACTTCCCAGGCCACACCGTCCATACAAACTTTTTATGGAAACTGAGCACCATTTATGGAAATGCTCACCCCTCCCACTCAGCCCATGGCAGTTTAGCTACATTAACAATAAAGTCATAAGGAGTGTTTTGGCCTAGACTGCTTTTTAAAGGAACTAAAATAAAATACAGGGCAAGCAAGACTAGCAAAAATGTTACATTTGAATGCATATAGAGAGGGAAATAGTGTAATACATGACACCATATAAAATCACAATTAAACCTCAAAGGGAAAAAAAAGAAAAAATAAAGGTAGAAAAATATAGAATATGATCCATTGGGAGCTTGTGTTTGTTCAGAAATTGTGCAGATGAGTGCAAGGACTTTTTGGATGAAGACACATTTGGGAAAGAGGATCAAAACAGAAGACACAATGAAAGAAGGTCAGCAGGCAAAAATGTGTTATGCTTTGATTGATTACTCATGAACAGCTCAGTGAAATGTGAAATCAACAATAAAACACAGGCCAGTACAAGACTGAAATATAAAAAATACTATGTTTAAAATATTAGGGGGACATTTCAGTCATAGATGACTTGGTTTACCTGGTTTTGGCTCAGCTGGAGCTGCAGCATAAATAGGGTGTAAGGTTTGCTGGAGTGAAACTGGATACAGGTGAGAAGGTTTTAATCAAAGTCCCAGAAAACACAAATCAAAAACATGTAATCAAAAGCCAGGCAACAAAACAAACAGGGGCAGACAAAGAGCATCAAAGGTAGAACTGTGATTATACTGGGGGGAAAAAGCAGGAAAATAACAGCGAACAAGAGAACAAGGCTTACAAACTTGGAACAAAACAATAGAGACTTCGTTACAGCAAATAGTTTAAACAGAGAGTCCTAATGAGCTTCAGCTGTGCTGGGTGTGACTTTAGGGCATGCAGCTCTCAGAATTCAGGCCAATCAGATCTGGGTCTGACGTGGCAGGGGGCCTGACAGAGCAGATAAAGGCATCAAGGGGTTTATGAGCATCTCAGTCTAAATAGACTGTTTGGGCTGCAAAAGACAGAAATAAAGAGTTTGCTAAATCTTTTGTTTCATTTTAACTAATTTCATGGACGCCTTGTCCACTTAGTGTCAACATCTTTTTTTGATTTGTTCAGTGGACAGTGGGATCTGTTCACACCTGGCATTTCCATCCATCTCCAGGAAACATATAATTATAATATTGTGACTGGAGAAAAGGTGCCATGTCCACTTACTGTGCCAGGCTCTAATTGGATTTGCTGTTTGATGAAAATGTCCCATCAGTCCAACCAGTTTGTCTAAATGTCAAAAGCAATTAAAGCGATTTAGATCATATACATTGCAATAGAGACCCATAAACAACAATCTCTGCTGTGATTACACATTTGATTAAGATGGTACTTTGTTGCTGCAGAGAAACCATCTAGAACCTTTATCATTCAAACCAGAAACGTTGATTGGGTCACGCCTGTTGCACCCTGTTCACACCTCTACTCAGCACTGTTCATTTAAGACTGGAGCACCCAGGATGCATATTAATGACAAGAGTACATGATGCATGAGTTGAAATATCAAAATGTCATAAGGTCTTATAGACATGAGCAGTGTAATACTCTTGATCTGAAGTAGATTCAGCATTATCTAATACCAGCAAACACAGCTCTGCATAAAACTGCTGCCACCAGTTGGTTTGTGATTTTAAGGTGTTATTTAGTTTTGATCAAATAGAGGGAATGTGTAGTTTCCTTTACCAGGTGGTTAGAAATGTGCTTTTGTGTTTATTGAAGGATTAAATGGATGAATTTCTTTTTATGTTATAAAAACAGACAGGCACATTCTCTCAAGTTGAGCCACTCACAACATTTCACCATCTAATGAACATAGCTCCACATGGCATGAATAAATAAAACAGCATTATTCAGTTATTCTTATTCCTTTTTGTACATGTGTGTGTGTGTGTGTGTGTGGTAGGAACACAATACAAAGCAACACAGGACGAGACAACCCAGTAGAGCATTGTAAAGCAAAATAGCAGAACATAGCACAACATAACAGGTCTGCGTGTTAGCACAGACCATTATGGCTATACACAACAATACACACCACAGTATATCATAAAGAAACACAGTACATATAGTTACTGATCATTACAATCATTATATATTAGTATAAGTAATACACACACACACTATATATATACAGTACATGTAGTGTGATGTTCTGCCTGCTATACCATTGGTTTACCCATTGCTCTCTCCTGTCAACCTCCTTTTTGGCAGGCCCTATCTTTCTGTCATCCCTTCATTCTTGTTTTTCTTCTCCAAATGAATAAATAATCAGGGATCAGTTATTTCAGTTTGTTTACAGTGGTGAAGCATTGTTCATGCCAACCCAGTGAAGATCATTCACATATCAGGCAGTGAGGCATGTCAGCTGATGATGGGCTGATGCGCAAATATGCAAACACACACAAACATGATGTGAACACGCAAACACACACACACACACACACACACACACACACACACACACACACACATCCTTCTTTAAATTGCATATGCGTCTGAGCTTCATCTCTCCTACTAAAAACATTTTAAAATGAAATTTCCAATACGTACTGAATTATGCTTCCGAAACTGCAGAAAATACACTAGGTAGCTCTAACTGTGTGTTATTATATTGCGTATTGTACAATAATACATTTAAACGATGAACTTTTTAAACATTTGAAGGTCTTTTGCCTCAAAAGACAGTAAGTGGTCTAATGCTAATTTAAACTGTGCTACAGGCACTGAGGTTAACCTGCAGGCTGTTGTCGGTCCTTAGTCATGAGCAACAAATATGAGTGAGGTAAGAAAAAACTGTATCTTTCTGAAATATTTTCACCATTATCTGCTTTCATAATTCTTTTTCTCTTCCTGTTTTTATACACCCACCGTTCAGGAAGCACCTTTCAAATACGTCTGGCAATTTAACAGTCCTGACAATGAATGACAAAAGATGAGCGTGTGTGAATTAGCTGTAAAAATCTTCCAATCATAAACCATTTACTCTCATGCATTCAACTGCCACAGTGTGGAGACTGAGCAATATTCATCTGCCATCCCGTGCACGGATGCGTTCCAGTGGTGAAATGTTCATACAGTTTCAGTTTGAGTGAAAATTAATTTCCCTGCAACTTGACAGGAACATGCTGCAATTAAAAAACTATAAACACAAGCACAAATGGTGACATTTTGTCATTTTTAACACACATATCATTCTGTTTATGAAATAATCTGCAGTGAGTTATTTAGACTGTTCTTTCCACTTTGTATCTTTTTCGCAGGTCTTTTCTGAACAGACTAATAACGCAAAGTATTTGAGGGAATAACGGACCTACCATAACCACCCAATCTCAATTTCGGCCTGACCTGAGGTCAGTTTTAAAAGCTTTAGTTTATGCCCCTCTCTGATGCTGAAACGGCCAAAAAGCATCTATCACTGGTCGGCCTAATAAAGAAACAACCACAAGCAGTGATTCAAACAGATGTTATGATAATATGGCTGGCTGGTTTAATGTAACTTGTTTTCTGGGCCTTCAACATATAAAGTTAGACAATTGGTGGGCTGGGGTTTGGAAGCTGCCCCTGCAGTCAGAAGATTGTAGGTTCAAATACTAGGACTGCTAGTGGCACCACTGAGGTACTCTTTTGCAAGATTCTGTCCCCAAACACTGCAGCCCATTGCTTTACTTGGATTGTGGTGGCTAGTGACCTAGTGGTTTGGCAGTTGCCACTGCAATCAGAAGGCTGTGTGTTCTAATCCCAGGACTTACAGTGGCACCACTAAGGTACCCTTGAGCAAGGTACTGTCCGCACACACTACTCCCTGGGCGCCCCTCATTGTTGGCAGCCCACTTGAAGAGTAGGTTAAATGCAGTGAAAGAATTTCATATTGTTCGTGCAGTTTGCTGTGAGTTGATGTGTTACTGTACTTGGCCACTTCATATCTGCCTATATAACACATTTGCCATCACAATCAATGTAGAGAGTCAGTGCATTCACAAACAACTTCATGTCCAAAAATACTCACTGCCAGCTTATTGCACATTGTATAGTAGCCGCGCTTATATAAACTCTCCTGTGCTCCTCATGTAATTGTGTACTGGACTCCACATGAGTCAGTGCTGGAACACTCCACTGTGTGATAATTGTCCTACCTGGCCAAAGAGAGGAAAGACAGTCAAACAGGAGGGAATTTGAGCTGCGGCCAGGACCCCATGATGACTCCATATATCTTAGTTTATTACCAAAAGGGGTTTGCTAATGACACCAGAGGGGATGGCAAACCAACCATGCTGACAGATGCCAAAATCGCAAGTAAACAGCAAGTGAAAGAAAACAAATGACCTGTCCGAGTGAACAGGGAGGCAGCATACGGCCAACGAGCTGCCAGTAAACACAGCGGCAAGTGCTGGTGTAATACAAGGCAGGAAAACAGGGATTTAAGGCGTGTGTTATTTCAAAAAAAAAAAAGGAAAAAGACTGCTCGATGATGAGGATTTAGCTCCTGCTGGAGCACTGAAGACACAGTAAATGATTGCTGAGGGAAAAAGACCCTCCTAGCTATGAGCCGTATACTGTACACTATATGTTAGCTTTGGAATAAGCTGGTGTGTTATTAAGAACATTATTCCTTATACCTGTATTCTTCGTACTATTGCATTTTCATAAGGCCAGCATTATCTATCATGTGTTGAAAAGTACTGCAATGTCCTTTGTTTTTGTGCCACACCTGATATGACTCAGAAATGCTGGTAACTAAACATAGCTATGTTCACAATTGATCATCCCCCATTACTCTGTCCAGAAACACATTAACCTGCATGTGTCTCATGGGCTCTAATTCATAAAAACTATATAACACAAAACAACAAACAACAGAGTTCTCTCCCAACTGATGTAGACAAATGAGTAGAAAGACGAAGTGACATGACCAGAAATCAAATGATGACTCACATACATCAAAACTGATGACACATGTCCATAAAACTCAAAACCAGGACCCACACAATCTGAAATAATGTTGATTTGAAAGCAGAGATGAACCAAACGGCCAATCGTCTGAATTACCCTGACTAACTTTGCTAGCTATATCACAGCAGCTGACTTTATTCAGTAAAAAACTATTTGTATCACTAAAGGAAGCCAGGTGTTGTACAAGCCATAGTCATACATAGCAAATGGCCAAATGCATCCAACACAGCTAATCAGAGTCTGAGCTGATGTTTTGAATAAATGCAGTCAATCAGCAATCACAGATATGAATAATACATGTGAAAACATCATCACTGGTGTTTGTGGGTAAGTGAGTGGAAGATAAATAAAAAGGCCAATCAGAGGCCCTAAGTCACTCAGGGTCCAGTAATTGAGCCCATGCATTAAATTGCCCATGATTCTGTCCATTCATTTAAGATCAGGATTGGATATTATATATTATTTGGGAGATACTGATAGTGTAGGGAGTTTACAGTGACTGTTAGATGCTGGCAGGAGTGTGTAAGGCAGTGATAGTGCTGGGGTTTAGGCACAGTGTTGTTGTTGCTGAGTTGTCACTAGGAATTTCTTGGATCAACTTTATTTTGATTTATATGTCTGGACACCAAATGTCCTGGAAACCAAACATTTTTGTGTGATTTCATGAGTAATGCAATTTAAAGGGCTTCTTTTCATCCATTCGAAACTTTTGTGTAAAAGAACCGCATTTCTGAGTATCCTTAACATAGAAGCAATTGTTTTTAAAGAGGTGCACTGCTGGAGGCCTATTTAGGCACTAGGCAGCACTGCAGTGCTCCAATTGAGAAGATTAGGCCCTGTGGCTGCACTAATATCTGTTTGAAGGCTAAGAATAGTCCAACAAGTTGAAATATCTCAAATGGTAGAGGGGACGGACATGTTGTGCAGGATCAGGGCTATAGTGTGCTATGGTAAACCTACACAAGTGGACCTGTATGGCTGGTATTTCTGAGAACATGACCAATTAGTGTGAGCAGAGGTGGTTTGTTCAAACCGAAGGGAAAACAGAGGTATTTTTCAGATGATAGACTTTCACTTTCAGGCAAGTTTTAAAACTGCAGGTACTGCAGTGTGGATGGGTTCTGAATGGGTTTGCACTAAAATATTTTTGTCATACATAACATGACAATGTTTCATTGGCTGGTATCTGTTTGATTACCCACCGGACAGGACACCTTAGCCTCCACTGCAACCTCCTGAGACATTTATGGAGAACTGCTACTGAGTGTAGAAACAAGGTTTACCAACAAAAACAGGCAAGTTTATGTTCCTGTGTCATGCACACTTGCTGAGCTAACACAAACAAAACATTTTATCTGGTCTCTCAGATCTTCAGTAGCAAGACATGCATCTTCTGACGTGAAGTCCCAAAAGCATCAGGGCCTGTGTTCAAGTGGCTTTTAAGGAGGAAATGAGTGATAGACAGTGTAAGACAGGCATTGCAGAATTGTTAAACAAAAGCTTGAAAAATCAGACACCTTTTAAAGTAGACCTGTTCTCTCTGGAGAGAAGTCATTTGTCTCATTCAGCCTTGTGAAGGATGAGAGCGTTGCTTGCAGCCCCGGTGGACTCTTCAGTAGTGCACAGCTCTAATCCTTGCAGCGCTCACTGCCCAGTCCACATAGGGAGTGTGTCTGTTATCGTGTTTGTCCAGCACAGGTGCTGGTTTTATACAGCTGATTTATAAACCTCCAGGCCAGCTCAGGGGAACTAGGCTCACAGAATGTGCTCCTAACACGCTGCAGCTGTTTTGGATTAGTGTCATTTATGCCACACTGAACCCTGTTTAGCCCCTAAATGTTAATCACTATAACTCAGCTTATAGACTTTTTTTTAGGTCAGAGTCTGAAGGTCATCTTGGGTGCATGGATTACTCCAAGAAAAATGGAAAAAGGCATGACATTTATCTATTGATTCTTTCTCATTATCTGATTGTTAACATTTAGTACTCTCTGTTAATGGTTTGCTCCTTTTGAAATGAGGGTGCCTTGCCAGCCAGGGATCTTATTCATTTACAGAATCGGAATGACCCCCCCCAGGAAATTGCACATGTTATGACTGCACAGATGCACAGGGACACAGAGCCAACGACAGCAATATAAAATATAAAGTCTTAATAAATACATTAAAACTCTGCAGAAAAAAAAAACACTCAATATAAAATGTGCTATGCTGTGTACTGGAAATATATACTATATATACTATAAATAAGTAACTTACAGTCAAGTCAATTATGAATAACACAAATAGTGGTTAGGAGTATGTTATTGCACACTATAGAGAGGTTAGTTGTATGGAAGTAATATTGACAAAAGTAGTGTTATTTCACATGATAAACTATAGTACACAATAATAATAAGACATACATAATGGCCCCCATTAAAAAATTGCAAGGTATTGCACATGGTAGATTATTGCACATATTATTAGGATAACAATAAGGATTAAAACCCAATAAGAAATTTCAACACAAAGTAGCATTGGGTTACTGGACAGATTAATGTGTGAATATGTGACAGAGGGAGGATGTACAGAGTCTTCCATTCTCTGACTAGTATCTTCAATTGTTATTTGGCTGCTGAGATTGATGCCAATGATTTCATTGTTTGAAAGTGAACATGAAAAGGATCATAAAGAACACAAGGTTGGCTCTCAAAGACTCCTAGGACGATGACAGTACGTCAATGACCTAACGCGGAGCTTTCTGTCTGCGAAAAGAAAAGAAAATCAAAATCATAATGAGGCTAACCATGTGAAATGATTGCACTTGTCCTCTTTTTCAGCTTCACAAAACAAGCTAGAGCACCACCACCATTCATATACAATAATGCACATACGCTAATGAATAATTATGGATAAAATGAAAGCTATCTTACTAAAGAAAATGAATATGTAAAGCTTTCACTCCCACGTCACTCCCATAATGGAGAGAAAAGAAAATGGTCAGTTTCCTACTTCTAATCATATAACAGTTGTACTGATTGTGCTCTGCTAAATTTAGAAGACCTTTAATCATCCGTCCAATAGATGTGTATAGTGTGAGAAGCTATCTAGACCTCTACTACAGAACATGGTTAAGTATTTAAGTGCTGATAAACTGATCAACCACAATTTGAAAAAACACTTGCATTGTGTAGGTCCCACTTGTGCCTTCTGGTCCTGTAAAACACAGACTGTACAATATCTCTGAAGGTGTCCCATTGTATCTGTCACTAAGGCCTCATTTACACTGCAGGTCTTGATTCTCAAATCTGATTTGTTGCCTACATCTGATTTTTCTAACCTTGTGTTTACATGTTCTTTTTAATTGTTACGCCTATCCGTTTCGCTTGCTTACACTTGCTAGAGCAAAGGGGATTGTTACATCATTTACATTTACATTTCAGCACACAGTAGCCAAGATGGACAAACATGCTTAATGCTAGCGATATATGTAAATTCGCCAAATAACACCATGAGACGGAGAAGAAGGAAAAAGGCGATTATTGCAGCCTGCATGTATACTTCAATTTAACGGCATTGATTTTTCAGAGGAAGGTCTGGGTGTGTGAGACATCTCAGGATTGGTGGGAGAATATTGCGACAGGCTTTCACAAGGAGCAATGCGTCCGAAATTGGCTTTAACAGGTGTGGGCTATCGCACAGTTAATGACGTATAGAATGCAACACCTACAAAAATTCGATCTGCCTGTTTACATGACAGTCGCATCGGCACATATCTGATTTATATCTGATTTATTTCCACATATGAACGAGTCCTTAATCCGATCTCAAAATATCGGGATGCATGCGTTTTTTCCCTGTTTACACTGCCATGGACCATATCCGATCTGTGTCACATATGAGCAAAAAATCGGAATTGGGTCACATTTAACTGACCGTGTAAACGAGGCCAAAGACAACAGCAGAAGACCCAGTAAGTGTACAGAGTACTGAAATTTGGAGGCCAAGTCAACACCTTAAACTCTTTGTCATGATTTTAGGGCCATTCCAGAATAGTCTCTGCAATGTGTCAGGGCACTTATTCTACTGAAAGACACCCCTTTCATTAAGGAGAACCTACCGTAAATGAGTGTATCTGGTCTGAAACAATGTACATGTCCAATTAACATACACATGAATCCCAGTACCCAAGGTTGTCAAGGAGAACGTTGCCCTTAACATCACACTGCCGGGTTGCTTTCTTCCCATTGAGCATCCTGGTGCCATCTTTTCCTTACATAACCAGTGAACATGCACTCTGTCACCTACTTTATAAAAAAAAAGGCAATCATCTTCTATTGCTCCAAACTGTTCTCATATGACCATTCAAGACACCTTTGGCACTGGACAGGGGTCAGCATGGGCACTCTGACTGGTCTGCAGCTACGCAGCCCCATACATAGCCATTGAACACTTGCACGTCCATGACACTGTTTCTGGTTCTCTGGGCATCCTTCTCTGGACCTCTTTTGGTAGGTACTGACTATGGCCTACGGGCAACACCCCAGAAGACCTGCAGTTTTGGAGATGTGTTCCCAGTCATCTCGTAATCAGAGTTTGACCATTTTCAAAGTCATGCATATCCTCATACTTGCCCATTTTTCCTGCTTCCAACACTTTGAAAACTGACAGGTGCCTTGTAACAAAATAATGAATGTTATTTATTGTCAGTTGTTTAAATGTCGTGGTTGATTCTAGCTGACTAATAAATGCATTGTGGACAATCGTATTGGTATGATGTATGATGTAAACCACTCATTCATGTAGAATAGTAACTCAGAAGACTTAAAGTATAGCAAATTGATTTAGGTCTACAGTGAGGGTATGAGAAGTGTCAGTCACTTTTTTTTAAAACATACTTCCAGTGCATACATCCAAATGTGCCTTCACATATTTAACGAATCTGTTTTGGTAATGCACACTAAAAGGTATTGTCACGGACCCTCAAATCTCCTGAATGAGGGCAGGCGCTTAGACAGACATCCATTTTCCATCATCATTATTTAAACAAAAAAAACAGGCATGAGGGCCAAAATTCAAAACAAGAACCAAAAGGAGACCAAAACCACTTAGCATGATGGTGGACAGACACAAAGGCCCACCACAAACAAACTTAAACACAAATCCAAAACTTTCACAAACCAATAAAAACTCAAATAGCGCTTTGCCTGAGCACCCTGGTCAGCTGAAACAAATAATAAACTCAAAAGGATTTCATAATAAATGTTTAAAACACAAACAGAAATGAAAAGTGTGGCCTTAAGCGGCTGCCAGCCATTACAGATATGCCTTCATGAGCATGAACAAAGACAGTAAAAAAAATCATACGGTTTTTGCCGGATACTTGCTCTAATTTAGCCTATTCATCTGGGCAAACCACCTTAAATTTCCCAATGGTACAAGAGTTACTTGCATGTTCAAAATCCACTATACATTTTTAATGAGGTACACTTTAATCAAGTGAGTCATTGCATGTATCTTCACCTTCACCAACATATATTTGTTTTTAAATATACAGGAGCAGATCATAAAAGAACCATGAGATATTACAGTTATTATACATTTCTGAAGAACAGTTTCTAAAAAAGAGATATTTGAAACGCAAGTTCATTTTTTATCAAAACAGCATAACCTTATTCAAGTCGAGTAAAAGACAGAATACCCACTTTCTGGCTTTTCGTCAGGAAGGGAGAAGAACAGCAAGCAAACACATAGATCCTGAGGAATAAATAATACACGTAACAAATAACCGCACCAAATGATACACTGTTCTCTGCTACAAACAAATGGCCGATTTGAGACAAATCAGCTTATAAAGGTTGCTCTGCAGTGTCTCCGGGGCTGCTGTGGTGAGTTAAGCACTATAAGCCTGAGGAAGCGTGTGACACAGTGCCTCTCAAAACTGTTAAACCCTAGATCTTATTTCTTCGTACAAAACACCAGTTGTTTGTGATTTGAATGAAAATGAACACAACAACATCCTGCTGAATTTATTTTCATTGTAATACATTTTCACTTCATCTTTGTCACTATATCTGCTCATCATGTTTGGAACAGAACATCTCTGGCTGATCTTCATAGTCACTCCTTCAAACTCTCCTCTCACTTGGCTGAACTCCTCTCCCCCCAAATAACTAATTCTGCTTCTGCGGTGACAGGGCCTTTGCTGTTGTCTCCCCTCGCTCCCAGTGACATAACAAACTTGTTATTTCTAATCTTAATTAAATACTGTCCTGATTTTTCAAATTAGCTTACAGTCTGACAGTTTTCTGTTGTGTTCTGTCAACATTTTTTTATGTTTTCATCATAATGCTGCATTTTATAAAGCAATTTTGAACATTTGGAAAAGTGCTGTCTAAAATAAACGAACCATTACTATTAACCCTCTGGATGTCCTTGTTTTTGCTCCCCTTTCAGAGTCCTCATGGCCAAAAATGGCCACCAACAGATTAAGTCTGTGATTTTTATTATATTTATGCTTTTTTGCTATTTTCACTGCATAAAGTGTTTAATTAAC
>JBBMFX010582142.1:0-13970 GCA_037832545.1 Rhabdalestes septentrionalis | reverse complement strand
AGTATAAAACACTGCTGTAATCCACACTCTCCTCTCACAGTGAGACCAGCTGGATGCTGAAACACTACTAGAAAATCCTCAAATGTAATTATTGCCATTTTGTTTACGAGTCAATGAGAGATTTTTTTCTCTTTGAATTATTCAAGTTCTGTAAATGCTGCATCATTTCTCTTATTCTGATGTTTTGTCATTTCCTTTAAAATTAAAGTACAATATATTTATTTGGAGGTGAGGAGAAAAATTGTCAGCATTTCTTAAAAACCAAGGAAAACTGTTCAGTTCAATACATGCAGCTATAAAATATAAAAACCTGAGAAATATTTGCAGTGGTCTCTTGGGTTTTTTCCAAAGCTTGTGTATCTTAAAAGTCAGAGGACCAGTTGCAGTTACTGCCAGGAATCAGTTTCTTGTAACGCTTTTTTAATTGTCATTTTTATTGTCTTTATAGATTACCAAAGTAAGATTTCTACTACTGCACAGATGCCTTTGGGGAAACATACTGGATTCAACACACCAGCTAATTAGCAAGACTTCATAATTGTATATCACTCTCTACAGTGGTCCCAGTGTGATCCCTCTGCATCAATGTATCATCCTTCATCATTGTCTTGTTGTAATATTCACACTCTTTGCTTTTTCTTTTTCTACACTGGTTTCCATTTCTTAATGAGTTCTGACCATGAAAAAGCAGGATGTGTTTTATCTATTTTATGGCCTTAACTTGATGTTGTGTTCCCTCACTGAACTGCTTAAATGAGCACATAGCTGTTTAATTGAAGCATCAGAGATGTTTAAAAGGTCACATAAATCATTACACTCTAGAACTGTCTTCACTGTCAGGCATAATGAGTCAAAGGAGCACTGAGACCTTGATGGGGTGCCAAAACCTTTGCACATGCCACTTTTTCTTTTCAGAATTTCAGCAACTACATGATAATCCTTCATTGAAACGATGAGAAATGTGTCGTAGGCATTAAGAGGTTTTATTATCTTCCATTCATAATCAACTAAATGTGACCAAGGACACTTTACAATGTCATACACTGTATTTTTAAACGACATGACTTCCAGTTGTTTACTGCATGAATGCATTTTGCTCTGAGATTCTTTTCTTTTTAAGGCAATTATGATTCCTTTTCACACAACAGGTCAGTGGGTTCAGCCACAACTATTGCAACATGTATATTGATTTGAAAAGTTGTATTAAAAAAAGTTGTGAAAAGATTACATAAATATTTTAAATACTCACACCTCAGATGGTCCCTTATTTCCAGTAAAGGTTAATCTTAATAATTCAGCAGACCAAGACATTTTAGACAACACTATATTTCTCACTTTGTGGAGGAGCTGGAGGTGTTTGGTGTGGAAGAACTCGAATGGGGACCAACTTCAGATTAAAGTCTATGCAGATTAAAGTGAATGCCAAGTCATTAAAGTCCCTGTTTGTGCAATGGCCAAATGTCTCAATACATTTATCCATTTAGAGTATGTCTTAAGATGGCTGCTACTTCAATTTTAGCTTGGAGATGTGGGCCTAAAGAAGATGAGAATTAACTGAAGTTTAAACTACATAATGGCTAGTATTAAGTACAGCGGGGTGGGCAACATCTGGGCCGTTGGTCTTATTAATCCGGCCCGCAAAAGATCGGTGTCTCATCCGTGTCTCGGGCTGTGAAGTGGCACGGCGGGGCCGGGCGGGGCCGATATGAAGTTCCTTAAATCAGGTACACATTTGCGCTGTTAAAAACCGCATACACCAGTGCGTTACAGCGATGGGAAGTTTGGCTCTTTTCAGAGAGTTGGCTCTTCTGGCTAGGCTCCCAAACAGCTCCTAGTTTATCACCTCTAGTCTCATATTTTAGACTAACTTGGAGAATATGAATGCTTTGTGCGTTGATAAACCCTTAGATTGTTTTATAGTTGACTTTTATAGCAATTAATGGATTTAATATTTTTATTGTTGGCTGTTTTGTTTTCTTATGATATTTGTGATTGACACAATTCAGTGTTGTTTCCTGCCATGTCGGTCTTTATCAAATCTGAATCTGGGTCTAAAAAATTACTTTTATAGGATTATTTTCCTTTTTGATCTACACCACAAATAATAAAGGTACATAAATATAAACTGAATATTTGTGTACTTCTGATTATAAGTAAAATATATCATCTACTGCTTTTTACAATCGGAGAAAATTAATATTGAGCAGAAGTAAGTTCAAGCTATCGTCGGTTCGGTCCTCCAGCACAGTTCAGATTTTTCATGTGGCCCCCTGTAGAAATTAACTGCCCAGCCCTGAATTAAAGTCATAAAATATAAAACAATTCTCAACTCAACAAGGCTAAAGGCACTGAAGTGCTGATTAAAGCCCGCAGTTCACGTTCGCCACATCATAACTGAAAGGAGCGAAGGTCTTTGCACTTTGGGTGGGTATATATTAGGGTAAGGGGAGGAAAACACTCCAAATGTGTTTCAGCCCTAAACTGCTCCTTTTAATGGTTCAGCAGCCTGGTGGAGCTGCCTTAGGGAAGGTGAAACACAGAAAGATGTCCTGGAGGGATGCTTTCATAAACCATTATTTCTGCATATTCCCTCCGCATCATGATGTCGGGTCTCCATGGAAACGCTGTCCTATGATTCTCCAATCACTGTCACCAAGCTTTCGCTTTTTTCTCGCGCTCTGTAAACAGGTGAGCTGAGTGCTCCCTTGTGGTTTGCTCCCAGACAATTGTTCTTTTTAGGGGTTTGATTCCTTTAAATACGCAAGACAGGAGCTGCATTTCCATGCTGGTGTTAAAAACAGGCATAATAAAAAGTGCACAATGGACAATGGCACCAAAATCTATCAGTTGTTTATTAGTATTGTGATTATTATTGTTGTTGTTGTTGATTATCACCTGTTGTATGCTTCCAGTTCCAATACTCACCAAAGGGGTGGGAGACTTCTCCATATCCAAAATCAGCTTCCCTATGTTGCCTCTATCATGGATTCTCTGCATGGCTTCCTTTACCTGAAACGAGAGGAGATGCCGTTTCAGCATTCTGGCTACAATTTCTTTCTAATGCATTAAAGCTCCTCTCTAATCTCACAAGAAGACTGAAGACCTTCTATCTGCTATGTTATAGCATCCACAGAGGGTGGCAGCAGAGGTCAGAGTAATCAACATGAGAGAGATCCACAGATCTAGCAGACTTCTATCCACTTTCAACGCGTCTACCTGTCAAAACCGTCACTCAGACATAACTTCTTATAAACAACAAGCACAATGCTTTTAGCCACGAATGCATGAAAAAAGTAAAACCTATAGAGAAGGAAAACAACTGCTGGGAGAGAGCACCAAGAGCCATCATGTCAGGTTTGATGGAAGGTAATGACTGCAGTGATGGGGCCGTGCTAAATCACTCCCAGAGCCCTGTCGTCTAGAGCTGTTCCCAGACAGAGCAGCAGGATGGATTTTCCACAGACACAGACGATACTCAGCCCAGACCAGCGGTATGAGGTCAGGCCCACGCAGGAGCGTATCAAGCCTTCCAAAAGTGGGGGTGTTCTGAGATGGGGATGTCAAGTTATGAATATAATTTAATCTGTGAATATAATTTAATCAATTTAATACAATATAATGTGACAAAAGTTAACCTTCACCTAAATCATGGTTTTAACCATCCAACCCTGTCCCAGTCACCCCAAGCGTAGTCAGTGCGTGGTATCCTTGGAGCTTACGAGGTTCACATAGCAACCGAGAGGTAGAAGCTCACCATCACTAATGAGCATCTTTTACAGCGCAAGCCTACATCATTAAGTCCAAAAAAAATCACAGAAACCATTAGAGGTGTCTGTTGTTTATAGAGGATCCTAATGATTTAGTAGCTCGTGACTGATTATTGATGTACTTGACTGTTTTCTAACGGAATCTAAAGGTATTCTGCAATAAAAAAGCAGCATCTAATGGCAACTATTAAGCTCCCATTAAGAAGCAAATATCAGGAGCAAATGTGCTGCTTATAGAAAGCAATATCAGAACTAAAATCACTAATTAAGGCTTTTTGATGGTTGCCATGTATCTTTTTAAGCTACACAATTTCATTTTGTGTCTGAAACCACATAAACAAGACTATTTGAGATCATATAATACCTTAGCGCATTTTGAGAATCATGTTTGATGATTTAGGTGGTCACTCTGCATAATGCGAATCAGTGGGCTATAAGCTTTCATTACTATTACTCAGAGCTCTCTTCCAAAAGAAGCAAGACTTCGAGTAGGTTTTAGCCTGATTACAGTTGAGATAAGAGGAAAATGATACCGCTACTTCGCTACTGCTTTCAGAAAGGCTCTCCTTTGGACATTCCATTGGTTATCTTTCCCCTTATGTTACTCTTAGCCATTTTTATGTTTTAAAATACTTTCAAATTTGGCATGCTCTCAATGACCAGAGTCAATTAGGCTTGTGAGGAAAACATCAATTCAGGACAATGAAGTTTAATGCAGCCAAAAGTAAACTTATATTTAATTAGCTCCTGTGAAAGCATTTTCTGTTATATCTAACATGCTCAATGTCACGATCAGTGCATATCCGTCCAATCATGAGGAGCAGGCGCAGATTTCCATTCTCCTTTTAAGGTTTTTATTTCAGAGAGACAAAACAAAACAGGCACGAGGGCCATAATCCTTCTCCAAAGCACAAACAGTACCAAGGATAATGTGAGGGTTGACAGGCAAAGACAAACTGAGCACGAGCATACTTATACATGGAGTGCACTCCAAAGACCCAATCACATACCACCACCATTACTGCTTTATCCCTGTCCGGCAGGGAACCCTTACTAACGAACCCGTCGTCCGGTTGTAAGGACACAATGACAATTAAGCATCTGTCTAGAACACAAAGTCCCCAAAGTCTCTGTGTTGGCGGCCTCTAGCAACCCTTTGCCTGGATGTGATCGCATGAGAATAGCTTCAGAAATTTTATTTCTATTATTATATTTTTTATGGCTGAATTTTGGCACCTCTTCTACTCCTACAGTTTTTGAAACACGGTCAAGGTTCCAGCTGGAGGTCGACCGATGTATCGGCTGGCCGATATATCGGGCCGATATGTGGAATTTTTTTATGTATCAGCATCGGCCGATATCCAAGTGCACTACGCCGATTTACAGACAGGAACCTCTGCGGGCAGCCCAGTATTATTGTTGCTGTGGAACATGTGGCCCATGCTGCTTGCTTGCACGAAAACATTTTGATGCTACTGTGTTTACTGTTTGCAAGTTTAAGTATATTGTTTAATTGTATTGTAATTGTTAAGTTTTGTTTTTGTTATTTAAGTTTATATTTATATATAAGTCGTTGTTCAATAAATGACAAGTTGAGAAATTTTGTGTATCTATTTGTGTTATTAAATGATATTTTACCTCCAATAGAGGGGGAAACGTTCAATTATTGGGCAAAAAAATATCGGCAGCATATATCGGCTCCAAAATATCGGCATCGGCATTGGCTACTGAAAAACCCATATCGGTCGACCTCTAGTTCCAACACAAAAAAGTCCAATAATATGCCCTTCAGTGCGCATATTGATCATTTTAAATATATATATTTTGGTGGTCAAGTCTCCTCTGGAATATATCAGGAGAGATAGAAGACAGTCGCGGTGCCTTTTAGAATGTGTCGGGGACAGAGTCTGTGACGACACGGGTATTTCCTGCCACCCTTTTGTGTGGCTCCAAACACTGGTTTTATTACCTCACATAAAGTTTTACCTAGTGGGTGAAATTGGACACAACTAACAACGAAAGAATACATCATTTTATACTCTATTTGTCTCTATTGTTGTCACTGCACTGAAATACTCAATATTACTGAAAGGTTCCTTGTGCATTAGAAGTGCTTCTTGATAATTTGCAATGTCTGTTTGTCTGTCTAACAGTACGCAGAATGCTTCCACTGAAACAAAGAAACCAAGCCTGATATAAGGCCTTGGGGACAGAACCGCCTTTTCAGATTATTTCACAGGTGGACGTGAAAATGTCTAGCACAATAAAAGTGGCCTTGGGAGGTAGGGTGGGTGAGGTGCTGCTGTAACAAGGTCACCACAACAGACACACGCACACACACATATTAATACAATCTCGGCGGCTTCGTCTAACACTGCTTTTGAAGAACATTTGAACCATACGGTGATCAGGAGGCTAATTTTCTCATAGACAGCAAATCAACAAAACATTCCCTCAGTACTCAAGAAATGTACGTATACATAAAACACGTTTTACCCGTCAGCAGGTTCATGTTATGAATACACAGCAGTGTCTTGTATATCACACTCTGCGAGCCTGTTTAAGCCTTAAGTTCTCCAAACATGGTCTACCTCTATTTCAAATCCACTGGTTTGAGAGTTTCTAAAAGGGGTCCATGCACTAATGTGAACTATTTTCAGATTTAAATGCATAATTTACTCCCTAGTCCATATAGTTATCATTTAATGGTGAAAAGATCCAAAAGTAAAAATTTAGCAAGATATAAAGTTTATTTCAAAATCATGCTTTTCTTACATTGTACCACCAAAAGTGTGTGCTCTGCAATTTCAGAAATCTTGTGTATAGTCTTCAACTAACAGGGTTAGACACGGATAAACCATTCAAAAGAATGGTGTGGGAAATAAGCAGGAAAATATTTGTGAAAACTGGTTTTCATTCATAAAACCATAGTGAATTTATTTTGGGGTGGTATTTAAACTGAATGGTAATTATAGTTATTAATTACAAACATTTCTGTACCTCTGTTTCCTTTAGGTAATGTTTTTTGCAGTATTTATTTGGGATCAGTCACAGTGCAGGTCTTTTCCCCTCAATATCAGGTAGTACACCACACGCACAAATACAAGAATTAAGAGTCCAACACAGGTTATGAACACCAGTTCAATGGGGCCCCATTCAATCTGCATGTCTGTGCCCACTAGAATCTAGTGAGTAAATAATTAGCAAGTACTGAATTGGGAGTTTTAGAGTAAAGAAAACACAATATAGGGGGCCCTGGAGTTATGACACAGATCCGTTCCTTTGACAATGATGTAACCCGAAGTTCAAACACAACCTAGTCCAGGGGTATTCAATTAAAAGTCACAGAGGTCCAGTTATTACATTTCGTCCCAGTAGAAGGTCCGAACTGAAGTCCATCTTGTGTCTTATAGCCTTCCCCTTTGTTCACATTTTCATATAGTTTATTCAAAATGTATTGTTCATTTCCAATGCAGAAAATGAACTGAGTGCACATCTAACTCTTTTACCATATATAGAAGGAGTCCCAGGCAAATACATTTAAGTTCGGGTCGGGTTTTGGGTCATTATCTACGAGTAGTTTTGCGGGTTGGGCGGGGGTTTGGATCTCCTGATGGGTCGGTTTGGGCGGAGTTTTAAAAAAAGCCGACCTGCTGAACACTGCTACAGATGATAATAAACCAAGAGCCAGTTGGGAGCCGAAAGAACCGGTGTTGTGCCAAAAAAAGATTGTCTGCTAGAACTTGAATGCCGTCAGCGGGAGTGCGCTCAGCTGCTTAAAGCTGTAGCGTCAAGGTTAATTTACTAAATATCATTTAGGAGGGTTATTTTTGAGACATTATACTGCAGTCAGACCCTTATAACTGCTAAATACCTTGAAAAGGAATATTTTAAATGGTGATTTGCGGTTTTCAAGCTGCCAATAAGTGATTACAGCTTATAACTTGTGACTGAAATACTGTTTCTACTTCAAACTTGCTAGATATCATTCAGGAGGGTTAAATGTGACACATAATGCAAACAGTCCCTTATAACTGCGGAAATACCTTTAAAGAAACATTAAAACTGAGAACATGGAGTTTTCAAGCTGCCAAAAGTTATAAGTTTTAATCACTTTTTGGCAGCTTGAGAACCGCATATTATCATTATAAATGTTCATTTTCAAGGTATTTTAGCACTTATAAGTGTCTATTTGCAGTATAATGTGTCAAATATAACCCTCCTGTATGATATCAAGCAAGTTAATCTGGGCGCTGCAGCTTAAACACAAACCTGTATCAACTTTAACACATACTTCATTCATCAAACATAAATACCTATAAATTAAGAACAAAAGCAGCTATTCCTTTAAAAAGAGCCTACAGAAGAGAGGGAGGGATCATGACTGTGCTGAAATTTCAGTGGGGAGATGGGTGTCAGGCCACTAGAGAAACACCAGGTCTCGAAACAGACAACAGCTCCTCGCCCCTCACCCTGCAGAACTGATCAGCACGCCTTTAGCGTGACGCTCGTCTCATAAACCACTGATGGCCATTTCTCCAGCTTCCTCGCCTCGAATTCAGCCTCATCTCAGAGGCTCTACAAGTGTGTGGATGGTTTGATTGCCTCTGAATGAGTCCACTGCAAGAGCCTCAGAGGAACGAGGGACAGCAAACTGCATCAGGGAGAAAGCTCTTTAGAACATACTACCCCAGCTCTCAATACCCTGACAGACACATCAACAGGTTTCAATGTCATTTAGTATTATTTTTAGCAAATTAACTGACACACAGGCAGATAGACAGCTATATACACCCCCTACAAGTTGTATATGTAGAGGAATTCACACAAATTTACCCAAATCTTCCACTTATCCAAGACGTAGGTCATAAACCATCAGTCATACAAATTTGCTTTGAGGCGAACACTAACAAAAATTGGAAGTCAATAGTCACTCAAATCTTTTCTGTTGAATTGCATCCAGCTCTTTATGGGGTGGTCCAGACTAGTCAGTGTGGTTTGGGAAACATTATGAGTTACTGTTAGCTATAAAATGATACATCAAGTCCTCATCATGTAGCTGATGGCTGTGGACAGCCTGTTTAGAATCAAATTTCAGGACACTGACCTTCATAAGCACTTAGTATTATTTATACACAGCAGTCCTGTTACTTATCTATAGTATTTATTCCCAGCAGTACAGTTACTTATCCATAGTATTTATACCCAGCAGTCCTGTTACTTATCCATAGTTTTTATACCCAGCAGTACAGTTACTTATATAGTATTTATTCCCAGCAGTCCTGTTACTTATCTTTAGTATTTATAGTCCTGTTACTTATCCATAGTATTTATATCCATCAGTCCTGTTACTTATCTATAGTATTTATACCCAGCAGTCCTGTTACTTACCTATAGTATTTATACCCAGCAGTCGTGTTATTTGTCTATAGTATAAAATAACAGTTCCATATGTCTATATACTGAGTGCATTGGCTTTTCTGGTTCACTCTCGGTTGAGTGTAATTATTTTTTCCTCATGCTGTACTATTCCAATGCTATTACATGATAACTCATTTAATTGCACCCAATATATTATTCTCATTTTGAATCGTCAGACTCACGCATGCACTTCTGCCTTCCTTCTAAGTGCAAAAATGTAAAGATTTTTCTTTCAGGAAAAACAGCATTTGGAGTTTTGATTGACAGTTGGATGGACCAAAAGCAATTCAGACAGAAGTGCTTTTGGTCCACCCATCCAAAGGTTAAAAAAGTGCTGAGTCATATTTGCTTTAGCCATCAGAATCATGACTCATCATTCGATTCTGAATCACTCTTCGTGACCAAAGTTTAGTGCGACGAGTCTCTGCGCTGCTCTTGTACACACTACAAATCAGGACACGAGGCGTATCTGGCGTGAACCCACGCTTGCTGCAAATTCAGGACATCCAGAGACGGACTCAAATGAGGAACGTGACTCCTCTCACAGAACAGCAAGCACTCGCCTCATCTGCAATGAAGAAGGAGATTTTTTTTGGGCCTGCTCTCTTTCTCTCAGAGCTTTTCTAGAAGCTCTTGTGAAAATGAGGAATGGAATCAGATCTCATTCTTTTGTATCTGATTCAGATTCAGAGATTCTTACATTGGTGGAATCATAGCCGGTTATTTACTCATTTCGTTCATATGTTTGTTTTCAAAAGCAATACATAATGAAGCAACATTTCATTTTGAACATGGTTTTTGACAGTAATCAGCATCTTTGCAAACATCCGTTCAATCCCAAGCTTTCTACAGCATGATCTCACTATGAACATTAATAAACCTCGCATGGTAGGAACGTGGGGAAACGTAGAATGCTGTTGAAACAGGTCTGTAGGCTTTAAACATTACATAGTTCATAACATATATATATATGTGTGTGTGTGTCACAAAATGTGTAACACATTTACATACATGGACAAACTCCTTTCAATATCTTTGGGATGAACTGGAACGGAGATTGTCAGCCAGGACTTCTCGGCCAACATCAGTGTCTGATCTCATAAATGCTCTACAGAATGAATGGACACAAATTCCCACAGAAACTCCAAAATCTTGTGGAAAGCCTCCAAGAAGATTGGAAGCTGTTATACTCCAGATGTAAATCTATATGTTGAATTTAACATCATTAAACTCCATGTTGGTGTAATTGTCAAGTGTCCCAATACTTTTGAGCAAATTGTGTATCATCAGCTTTTCAACATTCCTCCTGCACACGATTGTTGCTGCACAAATTGCTTTATCATGAAGGCACAATACAGTACAGCATATCAAAAGAGTTTCTTTACATATAGCGAACTGAAACAAATAGCGAACCCAAAAAAACAACCCAAATTCTAAAAAGAGACACAGAGATATTGACGGAAAAGTAAAAATAAATTATGGCTTAGAATTTGATATATAAACACACACAACCATTTGCATATATAAGACGATGTATATAGAATAAAAAAGCAAATATCGAGATATTCCCAGCTAGGAGGCTTTTTGAAAATGCATAGCAGTTTAGAAATCAGGCAACACTGATCGGAGGTTGTTCCGTTTATTCATCAACTGTTCTGAAATAAACAAAAAAAAAGCTTTATGCAAACGAGCTACACAGATAACCTAGAAGTTAATTGAAAATGAGTGAGAGACCTAATTTAGTCAATAGTAGCACTTTTTCTCAGACTTGATCCCCTCTCTCCCTTTCTCTTCTCAGCACAGATCCCTTCGGTTCCAAATCTCTTGCTAAGCAGATTTTGGCATTTCAAAAGTTTTGGAGAGCAAAGACAGCTCAAGTATAAAGTAAGATCAGGTCCGACTTACACTTATGCATGCCGTCACCAAACTATGTCCCACTGTAGCCATTAAAAATATCTGAGTGTCTATTTAAGTGACTACGAAAAACTTAAATAGTTTATGGTTGTACATGTGAGAGCTAGAAACTGTGAATGTGCATCAGGGGCGTTATAAGCATTTTAAATGTGAGGGAGTGGCATCGGTCTATTCGTGGGTGTGGGGTTTGGGCGTGGGGCGTGGATTGAGGGGGGCGGGGTTTGGGTATGGGTCGGGGTTCTGGTGGGGGCGGGGTTGCTGAATGTGTGCAAAGTCTCGTCCTGAATCTTGAATCTTTCACAATTGAAGTGAATCGCCAGTGCAAAGACAGGCTGCCTGGATTTCCAGCAGTGTGTGTATTCTTCTTTCGAATAAGTGGATTGGATTCTTCAGGAAAGATTCGAGATTTAACAGCGCTTTGGGAACTCATTATTTATGTTAAATGTGTGTGTGTGGGGGGTCCAAACGAGTAATTATAAAATGTGAGGGAGACACGTCCCCCTCTTACTGAATGGCAGCGACGCCCATGATGTGCATCACTACCTGATTAATCTGAAACAAAAGTGAATGCAAGCCATTGTGTGGACCTTCTTTCCACAGGCTTTATTTTTGTGAGGGATCGTGTGTGTGTAAAAGTAGGGCGAGTCTCTCTGAATGTGCAGTGACGGGGAAGATGGAATTAGAGCCGCACTGCTCTGGTAGATGTGGGTGCACGGCCATGCTCCCCAGCATCAGATGTAGAGAAAACCACGAGCCTAAACCTACAAGTCACAATCCTTACATCCTATTCCACATAGAGAGAGTCACTCAAACCCAACAGGTATTCAGGTACGTCATCAGATCTGTGAGTCAGTTTCCTGGACATGAATTAAGCAAAGATGAATCAGTGTTTACATTTATTAATCTGGGTTTGAGAGGCTGGTGGACAAATGTATTGAGACGCCTGACCTTTACAGCAAAGACTTCCATTAAATTGTATTCAAACACATAGACTTTAATCTAGAGTTGGTCCCCCTTTACAGCGATAACAGGTTCCACCATCCTGGGAAGGCTTTCCACAAGATTTTGGAGTTTCTGTGGGAATTTGTGTCTGTTCATTCTGTAGCATTTATGAAGTCAGACACTGATGTTGGACAAGAAGGTCTGGATCACAATCTCCGTTCCAGTTCATCCCAAATGTGCTGGATGGGGTTGAGGTCAGGACCCTGTGTGGGACAGTCAAGTTCTTCCAGACTGAATTCCTCCAGTCACATCTTTATGGAGCTTTATATATGTGTGCATTCACGTGTGATGCTTATATATGATGATAAGTGATGATAAACATGGATTTCCTTTCTATTCTTTACACTCGATACTATCAGTTGCCACAGATATCCATCGAAACGTTCACCCACTCCAGTTTCGGCCCTCTCAGCATGATCAGCAGGAACACACTGCCTACTCACGCTGGTTTGAGACTCCAACTCGACTGCACTTATTAATCACAGTAAGAGTGCAAATGAGAAGAAGAAGGTAAAATCAGTCTCAACATGAAAGGTAGCCAGCTTGTAGAACAGAGGCTCAGCATGGTTGAATGAAGGGTCAGCTCTGTCTCACCCTATATACCGAGGAACCCTCCCACACACTCACAGGAAGGATGCCCAGGCCCCAGACACTCAGTCCACCCTCGAACAAAAGCCGCTCCGGCTCAGTGAACACAGTGTCCAATCAAAAATATGATGAGAGGAAATCTTGCACAAAAAGGCATTTTCAGGGGCTACAACAATGGCTTTCAACCTAATGTCCAGCTCTGAATACACAGTTTGAAGACCAATGGCTTATTTAAACATATTTTACACAATTTGGGTGCAGTCACATCCCTAGTACACCAGTTAAAGAGTAGGACGACATTTGAGACACAGACCTGCTGCTCACCTGTTCTCATCTGTTTATCTTTCTTTACAGTAAGTTTAGTCATATATTTGAATTGATTTCCGATATCTGATCAAGTGGTTTTGGCCCCACAGGCCAATAATTACATTTCATTTTATTTATATTGTGTTTTTTTGCAACCAAGTTGTCACAAAGCAGCTTCACATGGTCCAGGGGAGCCAATGGTGACAGGAAAAACTCCCTTAAGCTGGAGGAAGAAACTTTGTGAGGAACCAAGACTCAAAAGGGGAACCCGTCCTGCACCCGGACAGAGAGAGAGAGAGAGAGACTCATCATTAACAAGAGAAAGCCTTCATGAACCAAAATTGGCATAATGGCCAACTCTGGCTAACAGAGTTGGTAAAGTTAAAAGTAAATACATGATCTCCACCAGAGCTTTAAACAGCAGCTGCTCTTATTTAAACATATTTTACACAATTTGGGTGCAGTACCCAGTATTTTAAATCCTACATAGTACACCATAGAGATGAGACATGATTTTCAAATACTCGAATATTCGATATACGTTCGAATATCGAATAGTTATTATGAATACCCTTATTTCACTTAAGGGACTCAGAAAAAAAAACACGGAACAGAAATGAGGACGTTTTCTCACCAATACATCATGTAACGCATTAATTCAGCCTGAGGGTGTCGCTAACACTAAAGTTCCCCTATAGGCTTCTCCAGAAGAAGAAAACTGAACTTCACCATGCAGTGTGATTAATGCAGAGACCTGAGGCTAGTAAAAGTTCCGTATGGGACTCGGTTCAGTGCCAACTGTGTCATATGAAGCTGGCAAACCACAGATCAACCACTACCAGGCACAGTCACCCGAGAGCGAAGCGCCCGCAGGAGTGACTTCAGGCTGTTTCAACGGATTTAGCCTTATTGGCTAGGCAGTTCTAAATGTGGTTAGTGATGCATTTTTAGAATTGAGATAGTCTAGAATAT
>JBBMFX010582134.1:0-13971 GCA_037832545.1 Rhabdalestes septentrionalis | reverse complement strand
AGTATTGGTGCGTGCAAAACACCAGCGGGCGGCTACAGCCAGCGGACCGGTTCTAATACTAATCAAATATTATCCCGGGGGCCAAAGATAATTTGACATATGTGCTATAGAGCTATTCTCACACTAGTATATATAGCTATTCTATATATGTGTGATGTGGTAAAAATGGCTAAAATGCCTATTTTTATAGTGTAAGCCCTAAATATGCCCCCAAGTATGCTCCCAAAACATTTTAATTTCATGTTAAATGCATTAGCCTCAATGAAAATGTAAAGGTAAACCTGTATTCATACTGTGCATTTTACACTAAACTCCTGCAGTGCTAGTATGCAAAAAATGATGTTACATCTGTATAGACTGTACTTTAATTAATGCAAGGGCATTTTCTTTGGTATAAGCAGTTAAATACAGTTATAAATTAATACAATTGTACAGTAATAAAAATACAGGGTTTTTGGAAGAACAAAATGAAAAACTCAAAAACACTTCAGCAGCAAGCCAATCAGCAGCAAAGAGAAATAAATAAGGTTCTCTTAATGGCTACTTTAAAACCTCCCGCCTCTGAGTACAGATGACTGTGAGGTCCGGGCTCGTGTGCCACATCCCCTCATCCTCGTGCTGGTTGTTTATGTTTGGGACAGCTGAGCAGGAGCTTCTGCTGGCTCTACTGCAGCATTAAACATGCTACGAGTGTGTAAGGAGCAGGACAGTATGGTGATTGTGTGTGATAGTGTAGTGTATACAACAGCAAGGAAGGACCATTTGTGTGTGTGTGTGTGTCTGTCTGTCTGTCTGTGTGTATTTGTGCAACTGTTTCTAATGTTTTCTTGAGTTTTTGGTCCATGGTTTTGTGAACCTCATTTCGAGCCTCTTCCCTCTCACTTAGGGTCAGGATCAGAGTCACCTTCTGATTCTCCATCTCTTCTAAAAGTTGCTGGCTGTCTGTGCAATATATCTGAGGCTCCCACACACACACAAACACACACAAATACAGTACAGACATTAAAGCAACAAATCACAAGAGGAAACGACTAATATATAAGCCTGGCCTTTAACAGAATCACTGTCATTCACAGCCTTAAGTGACTTATGGCTGGTTTAAATTGACAGACAACATAAAATATGATAAAAACAGACCATTTTAATTAATGTTAATAATATTCGAAGTTCATAATCAAGATACACAATTCTTCTCCACTAAATCTAGCATTTAGTGATCTAGTTCTCTCCTAGAGATTGGGCACATTAATGTCAGAGCAACTCAACCAATCAGATTTTAAGACCAGTTAAAATGCTAGAGTCCAGGGGATCGGTGTTGTCCATGTAGACTAGAGCTGCACTAAGCATTACTGTCCCAAATAGAGACAATAGTCTTATACAATAGCATCTGTTTATTCTGAATGGAAACCTCCAGCATGGAAAAGTCTGATTTGCTGTCACTGTTGCCAACTTGGTGACTTTGCCAATGTAACTCAAAACAGAGACTAGTGCCAAATCTACAGACGTTTTGGACAAACCTCAGCTACTTTCCACAGAAAAGAACCACCTAAACTGCCCCGCAAGCAAGAGGCACACCTCTCTCTATGTCTTCTCTGTTCAGTGGTACAGAAGCAGAACAGCACATCCAGTACATTGCCCCAGCACAAGTACCTCTGCCACTACTCCGTGCCAATCCTTTGTCAACAGTTTTTTAAAAATATAACCCCAAGCCACATGACATATATTTTCTACACACCCACACCCAACAACAAAAAAATCTCAACTGGTTAATAGCAATGCAATTGCGTCGTAATGTCATCTTGTGACATTTAGCGATGTGTCAGGCAGGCTTTCGTTACTTTCCATTACTGATTGTAGTTGGCAACACGATTTAGTAAAGTTACTGTGAAATGAAGAAATAAATGAAGCTGAGTCCAGCCTCAGTCCTCCAGATCCCCCACCACATCAATGCCCACATTGGGCGCCTTCTTTCTGCTGAGACAGGATTAATCCTCTTAAAATACATTGACAGAGTTGTATAAGTGTTACCTACCCACAGGTTTGGTGATTTTAATCTAGCATGGATCTGCAGTGTGTGTGTGTATTGTTAACTGTCTGACAGTGATAATTAGGAAGTGGTTTTAATCCAGTATGAATCTGCATAGAGGTATATTTACATTCTGACCCTAATTTTGGAGTGATTTTAACCCACTATGAATGTTCAGTGTGTGTGAGCAGGCTGACAGTGATAACTGTGGAGTGATTGTAATCCAGCGTGTTTTGGTTAGAACGATTCTAGGGGCCCAGCACTGACATGGGGCCCTTTTAGGGGCTAGTAATATTACATTAATAAAGGGTGGGGTGCCAAAAGTCTAATCTTTCATGGGGCCCAAGATTTCTGGTGGCGCCCCTGCTGGTGGCTAAGGCCAGTCATTAAATATACGAAGCATTTCATAGTGTCCATTGTGGAATATATAAACGGTTTAAGGCTTATTTTCAGTCATCCACCGCAGAAAGAAGTCTCCAGAAAGGTTTACGAAACTCTGGACCCTCTCAATTCATCATCAGTGATTATAATAATGGTGAAAACCACAGGCTTGTCATTATAAATACCCTTGAGCAACATATTTTAGTATTCCAAAAAGCACTGAGCTTTGTAATCTTGTATTACAGCATAGTCTGTGTTATTGCAGAGTGTTTGCTATGTAATGTAGAGTTTCAGTGGTTTGGGGTTTAGGGGTCTGTAGTACCAGAATGGCAACATGAGTCCCAGTACACTGGTGTGTGTGTGCACGTGTGTGTTTATAGACATACGCTTGGCAGTTGGATGGCCTGTTCTTGCTCAGTGGTGGTGTGTGTAGCCTGTTCCTTCCCTTTGGCAGCTATCTTGATCTTCTCAGCAGTCTCTTCTCTGATTTGCCGCGTCTCCTGCCACTCAGGAGGTGACAGCTTCAGTAAAAAGTTACCGTACATTCTGTACCCCTCCAGGACCTCTTCTTTCTTGGAAATGTCACTGGGGACAGATTACACAATCCCATTCATATGCTCAGGTTCTCTAGGGGAGTATTTTAATACTCAGCCATGTTCCCGTTAAATGAAAAATGAAGTGAAGAACATTCTATCCCAACTTTCAAATGGTAAAACATAAAAGGGACCATTTTTCCCACATTTAAAAATTTTAGTTTTTCCCTTAATTCCACCCATAGTGTTCATTTGCTTCTGTTTACAACAGTCGTAACACATTTTGCATGAATGTGGACATTTTCCAGGCTCTCTTTAAGCAGTACTTGAATCAAGCAAGGTAGGTTTGTTACTGTTGCTTTAAGACTGATGTATTCGAGTGACCTCTGTTCTGGATGGCTGCTCTGTGTTGTGCCTTGTTTAAAAAGCATTCCGGGTAAAACCATGAACAGCAAACTATTAAGTTTAGACCAAAACACTCAGACACATCAGAAAATTATACACCAGCTACCTCTTAAATTTCTTGATCCCTTGGAATGCTGAAGTGATTTGCTGCTTTCTGACAGCCAGGAACAGCACAACGTTTAATCATCTTTCTCATTGTGGTCCAGACTGTCGGCAACAACAACACTTTGTAGTTGTTCAGCATAAATGGGTGGCTAAACTGCTGTAAGATGGATGGATGTTCATATGTGAATATTGTCAGGGTAATGACATCACAACAAAAATGAACTGATAATGACCTGATTTAAAGCAGAGTTTCAATAGATTGTTTGGTCAGACAGGGGAGAAAACATTTTTTAAAAATCCAGTGATATTCATAGAGTCTTTAGTTATTAGCAATATGTGTGAGATGCACGTACTAGGCAGTAACATTTAGTAGTGCTGCTGGGTTTTTTTGGTGTTTTTGACAAAGGTTAGTGTTCCAGCTGTTTTGAGAGTGGTGCATCATCCATAAATAACCAGCCAGGGATCACTCTGGTGGACTACAGTCTGTAAGGTGAAGCTCTAATGGAAGAGTTTCTAATCAAGTGGCATAAAAGCCTTTGCAATACTGCTGTCCCACATGTGCATATTTTTGCACAATACACTCTAGCATGTTGTGCCTGCTGTAATAAAATCAGCACTGGTCCTCTGGTGGTCCACATATGGTCAGTAACCCTGAACCTATGAAGTGCACTTATCATAGGTCTTTCCAATTAAGGTCAATGAGTGAAGGTTGGAACTATTAAACCAGCAACTCAGTGCATGTTATAGAACTGAAAAGAAAGACGTTCCATAGCACTGCAACTCAACCAGAGGCGTCAGAAGCATTAAAAATGTGAGGGAAGAGACATGCTGCTCGGATTTCCAGCGGTGTGTGTATTCTTCTATCGATTTAGTGGAGTGGATTCTTTCATGAAAGATTCAAGATTCAACAGCACTGGTGAACTAATTATGTATGTTATATGTGGGGGGGGTCCAAACGAATAATTATGAAATTGAATGGCCATGATGCACATTTTATAATTCTCCTTGAACAACTTGTCAAGATTTTTGGCATCTTCTTTTAGAAACGTCTCTGCGTTGCTTAGCCTCTTGTTCTCAGAGACCTCTGCCTCCTTCAGTGACTGAATGGTCTCTTGCTTCACAGCCTAAGAGTACTGAGAAGAAAGGGAACATAAGGAAAGCCGGGCAACTTCACAACATAACCTGAAGTTAAAAATATTGGGAATGGAAAATAGGCTCACTGTAATGGGCAGAATGCCAGAGAGAAAGAGAGATGGAGAAATTGCATTAATAATGTAACAGTCATTTTCCTCTTGCCTTTAGAAAATAGAGTTATCTGCCAGTGTTATCCTTCATTCCCAACATCTCTATTACAGTGTTTTTAAGTGCCTTGACCTCTTACTGAAAAACAGTACACAATGATTTGACTGCTTCTGGAAAACCACCTATCTATCCACATCTAATTCACCTGATCCAGTTGCTCCTCCTGATCGGGTTAATGAGGTGGGTCAATGATCTGGATGAGTTTTGAGTCAGGTTTGGAAGTGAACTCATCAGGAAAGTTGAACATTACTGGTGACCATTCAGCTAGGCGTTGCAAAGACTCGACCAATAACTCGGCAGTTGACCAGTCATGGACCATGCCTGAATTAGAGCAACAACAAAAAAAATACATATATATATATAGTGGACGGGCAGAAGTAAGACCAGAAATCAATTTCTACCAAACAAAGTATTTTGTATGGAAATGCAAAATGAGAGAGTTGCTGCACTGAATTCCTGCCTGGGGGGGGTCAGAAAAAATTCTCATAAGAATTTTGACTCAAACATGCTTGTGTGTTACTCTTGTTGAGAGTTATGAGTCTGAGAATAAAGGTTACAGTTCAAAAGGTTAATGATGTGCAGTGAAGACAACTGCTTGCCACTAGCATATGTTTTCCATTGAATAAGTATGAATCCCCGGAGTTATTTTAAGTACTGTGCGAGAGGTGAGATTCTGAAAGCTGTGGTGATTTTAGCATGCAAGTTGTGCTTTTTTAGAGAGAAAGTCTGATGCTAAAATGTATTGAGTATGACAAAAACTCAACTGCAAGGTTTATCTAACTCACTTCAAGTGCAGCTAGTTAAACTCGTTAAATAATAGATGTGTAACCTCTAGTTTTAACAGTGACATGTGAAAAGTTATGAAAAGTTAGACTTAATGTAATGTGTGTAGACATTTCAAGAATGTAGTCTGACACAAATTCCACATTTTCCTATTCCTGTTTCCTAAATGTAAGTCCAGGTGTTGTTCTTAAGTGAAGACCTTGAGCGACATGAAAACAATGTAACAAAAAGGTTTTATTTTTCATTTATCCTGCATGTCGGTATGGAAAGTTGATTTTGTGTTACATGCTTTTCCACTGTAGCGTGTAGTGATTGCATCTCAATTCAGCACGAATTACATACAGTCCACAGTCTTCTTTTGGGAAAACCTCAAATGTTTGTCATGTTTTGTCCTTTTTGCGATTTCAGGAAAAAGCTGTAAGTGCAGACACATGCAAACCAATTGTGTACCAGTTATTTAACTATATAATTAGTTATATAATTATGTAATTACTTTTAAGTAGCCAATCATAAATTGCATGTGTAGCACACTGACAGTGATGACTCTATGAGTCAGGAGAAAAAGCAGAAAGAAAGAGGTGTTTTTTGAACCTGAAGTGGAGCGAGCACAGTCTGTCCATGTGAAGGTCCGGTGAGACGGCTCTGGACGCATTAGTCATGCCGCTAACCACCTTGCGGATTGATGCCTTTCACTGATCCACTACCTTCCAGCGGCTGTATATTCATCACATGTTTATTTTAACTGGAAGAGAAACAACCGGACAACAACATCCAGCTCGGTCGGTTCAGCTGCGTTTATGAGGTAGCGGAAAGAAATAAGGAGAACATGTGGCGAGAATGTGGCCTTTTAAACAGGGCCCAAACAAAAACTGTTTTGTCAGAGATTGGTAATAGGTCAGACACACGCTTAGCGCAAGGAAACTTTGGGCAAATATAAAAGGGGGGGGGTGTGTGGTGTGTGGAGAGGCATGGTTCTGCAGAAAGCATGTTCTTTTTCAGAGGAAAAAAAATACGATAGGGCACCTACGTGTTTCCAATGACTTCATCTCCTGTTTTATAAAACCTTCTTTTGTAGCTTTTAATTGATCAAAGCTGAAACAGAGTGTCTCTGTCAAGGAGTTCTATTTGAGACCACCAATCTGTGTTCCCAAATGGTTGGCTTGGATTTCAATACCTATGGCACAGGCAGAGAATCTTTACAGGTTTTAGAGGTTCTTCAAACCACAAAAAAGTTCTTCTCAAACCCCTGAAAGGGATTCTCAGGGAACCAAAAGTTGTTCTTTCATGGAATTGCTCCAGAGGAAGAATGAAGAATATGGGCTGTGTGACTTTGTTAATGGTCATTTTAGAGCTGGTCACTGATTTCTGAAATCTTTCTTCTGTTTGCAGTGTAGTCACCAATGCTCTCCTTGTCACAGTAACATAGAGAAGAAATGAAATACATACACCTCATGCAAACGTAAGACAAAAAAAGACACATGCGCCTAAAACCACATTGTGTTGGAAAGTTAAATCAAATAGACTTGCTTTGGTGGGTTCTGACATTACGTGATAGTTTTCTATAAAAAAATAGAACACATATGCTGCATTGCTAAATGGTCATTCAGTCAGTGGGGCAACTGGTGGCCTGGTGGTTAGGGAGTAGCCCCTGTGTTCAGAGGGCTGTGGTTTTGTGGCACGACTGAAGTACCCGTGAGGAAGCTACCATCCCCACACACTGCCCCCCGGGCGCTGTGTTACTGGCTGCCCACTGCCTCCGTGGGTTAATGATTTAAATACAGAGAAAAATATTTCACTCTACATATTGTGTGCTGTGGTCTGTTTACGGGTGAAAAGTGGACACTTTACACTTTACTTAATCATCAGGCTCCCCTTGAGCTCCAAAATCAGTTGCAGGAATTTTAAGAGTATGAGGTTCTCAGGATTGGGACAGAAAACAAATGGCTAGTGTGCTAAACAATAAACACAGGCTGCAAATCCATACACTATTCACAGCGCATTTATGGACCGTTTATTGAGAGACCAGATCCAGCCAGGGTTTCCACAAGTGGTCTTTTCAACACAGTAGTCAGAAGTTATTTTCCATTTACATCTACTCAACTACCCATCACTCTGCTGTTGTTTGCTCACTCTAAAAGCTTTTCTCAACTTAGGGTCACTCAGCAGTGCTTTAGCATCCTGGTTCCTGCAGACAACCTCCTCCGCCTCCTTTGCTTCCTCCGCCTCCTCCGCCTCCTCCAACCATCTCAGCTCCTGCCGGAAGCTGGTTTTAACACGTGTACTGAAAGTCGACTTCTCATGTACCTTCATCGTCCGCTCCCGAATCCGCTCCTGCACAGAACAGGAGGAGAGTGTGTGGAGTTTGTGGACAAAATAAAACAATATTCATGTGTTTTTTTTCTTATGCTATGGATGTTTTACCAATAACAGGCAAATATAAAATATTAGTAATAATAATGTATTATCAGTAATAATAATATTTATTATTATTATTATTATTATTATTATTTGTAGTAGTAGTAGTTTACCAAAACAAAAATTAAAATTATTTGCAACATTCTTTATAATAATTATTATAAATTCCAGATGTAGGGTGCATTCCTCCTCCAATTTTTTAGAACAACAACAACAATAATAATAGTACTTATTGGTGGTATTATTGTTAGTATTGTTATTCTTCTTCTTTGATTATTATTATTATAATGGTTATGATTATATGTATTATTGCTGATGTTGTTCTTGTTGTTGTTGTTGCTAAATAGGTATTAGTGCAGTAGAACAAATAAAATCATCAATCAAAACACCACAGTAAGGTCAGTTCTAGACACAGTAAAATCAGTTCTAGACAGAGTACGGTCAGTTCTAGAGAGAGTAAGGCCAGTTGTAGACACAGTCTGATCAGTTCTAGACACAGTCAGGTCAGTTCTAGACACAGTAAGGTCACTTCAAGACACAGTCAAGTCAGTTCAAGACACAGTCAAGTCAGTTCTAGACACAGTATGGTCAGTTCTAGACAGAGTAAGGTCACTTCAAGACACAGTCAAGTCAGTTCTAGACACAGTAAGGTCACTTCAAGACACAGTCAAGTCAGTTCTAGACACAGTCAGGTCAGTTCCAGACACAGTCAAGTCAGTTCCAGACACAGTCAGGTCAGTTCTAGACTGGAGTTCAGTGAGGGGTGTGAGCTCTGACCAGTCTCCTCTGCTCCTCCTCCTGTTTCTTGTACTTCAAGAGGTCTTCAGGCAGGTGGAAGGGGTTGCTCCTGGATGTCGGAGCATCACTCCGCAGCTTTTCCTCTGCTTTTATTAAAACCTACAGTTACGGGAACATGAAAGGCCTTCCACTCCAAAGAGCATATTTACAGCATGTTTGTCTGATGAACAATCCCACACAGATTGGTCTAACGTTAATTTACCTGTCCAAAATGACCTGAGTGAGGCTAGTTCATCCACTGTGACCCTTTAAAAGGCTACTAACCACAATAGATCTAATTATCTCATATCATTATCTGGCCTATTTGTGAGTTTTGCACTTCTTGAACTATGGATGGGTCTCCCTGAGTTTTCTCAAGGGATAAACAACTGCAGTTAAAGGTAAAACAAGATAATCTAGAACCTTTGTGCAAAGCTCTGCCTACAGAATTCACATTTATTCATGATTGTGCCCTGAAATCTATGTACAACTGCTATATACCTGGCAGGTATGAGCACAAGCTTTTCAGAATAACAATCGGAATCAGAAAACTTTATTGCGTTTTGTAGCCTAATGAATGATACCTTTTAGAGCAATGTTTCCTGAGCTTTTGGACCTGACACATTTTCACAGAGTTTGTCTTTGTACAGCACCATTTTGACTAGTTCTGACCTCTAAAGAAAGTCTGTTTAAAATGGTGGTGAATACAACCAGTTGTCTGAAGAGTCTGAAAGCGTCCTCACCAACAGTTATGACAATAAACAGTATGAATACACTGCCTAGTGACTGAAACATTGTTTTATGGTAGTTGTGAAAGGGTCAAACCCACAAAATAACAGACAAGACTTTTTTTACATTCATCAGTATTTTTAAAGCAACTTCTTCTTTGAGTCATTATTCCTCTAAAGCACGTTGGTGGAGTCTGACACTTCATTTGTTGACATCTGATGAACTGGGGTAAAATATGCTTAAACAAATTCCAAAGCCTATGTGTTGTCCTGAGTTTCATTATTAATGCATTGCAGACCTTATTATGGCTCTTTTTGTACATGAAACATGGTAAATGTCATGAGACTGTGAAGACTTTCGGATGTGAGGGACAAATATTTTGTAAAAACTAGTACTTTCAAACACTCTTTATGGAACATGATGTCATAATAGAACTGTCATAATACAATAGAAAAGTTGTAGGTGGCTCATTCAGTTAAAACTAGGACTGGCTACTGAAACTTTTCACTGCGCTTTAAGTCCCCTATTCCCTTTGCATGGATATTTGTTACTAGTATTTCCCAAATACGCCCCACTCCTTTGAGCTGTAGACACATCTATAGTATATGAACCTGCCAGTCCTAGTGCAGAAAACCAGTGGAAAGATTACATCACTGTTTGCAGGAAATCAACTATTTAAGTATTTTCTTTTTTTTCTCAGAACTAGGAACTAAACATTCACTTCCCATTTATATAGAATTACTACACGACAACAATAATAAGAAGAAGAAAGACAGTGTTCACTGCGTGCTCACGCTGTAGAGTCCAGTGTTTTCAGTCAATGTTGTGCTGACGGCAGCGGTACAGAGCAAGTTTGGTGAACTCTGGACTATTTACATCCATTTCATACCCAAGTGTTGACCCAAATGTGTGCAATAAGGTTCTTAAGGACAGAGAGGGAACTGTTGAACCTTTGAACTTGACAAGAGGTTTTTGTGAGTTCAGTAAATTCTAACCAGCAAGAAAGGGAAATTATATAAAAAAATAGTATCAGTAATGCTACTGTAGAACACATAGAACACATTTATTGAGACAACAACAACAACAACATCAACAACAATAACAATAACAATAACAACAATAATAATAATAATAATAATAATAATAATAATAATAATAATAATAATAAAAATAATGATGATAATAACAATAATTAAAATACAGGTGTATTAATAAACACCTGGAACAATACTACTATGTACGTTTTCTGCAGAGTTGACCATGACAAGTTGTCAGCACCATGAGATGTTCAAGCCTTTGTGCCTTATAAAGTGTCTATTTCTAGTGATAGTGTTATAATGAAGTCAGTGAAACACATCATGATAGTCAGACTCCACTGGATGCAGATTAGTTTGTTCACAGTCTGATCCTCTTATTGAGTGTCACTGGCTTTAAGGCAGCTTTGCGTTTGTTTTCGTTTTGTATTTCTGTGGCCCTATTCCAAGACTCGTGACCTCAAACAGAAGTTCAGTCAACAGTCTTGGGAAAGTCTCTGGGGTGCCTTTATTCTTGTTTGCCACACTGCTAAAAATGGTGCTGAGTTCCAGGAATTCCCTAAAGTCTAATCTCAGAGTATTGCTCGATGGATAAATAAATCACACATATATACACACACACACACACACACACACACACACGTGCATGAGCCAGTCAACACGCAAAAGGAAGTGGGCGAAAGGCTGTATGATAATCCCTTAAAGAGGATGACACCATGGGCCGTTTCAGAGACACTCTAAGCTGTCTAAGTCTGCGTTAAACGGAGGGGCGCTGGACGGCGGGCTGCATCAGAAGCTGCCATGCCGTGATTGCAGTGCCCTTTTGCATTTAGAAAACATATTACATAACAGTCTCAGTGCAGGTTTAGCCTGGTTTGCTTTCCTGTGTTTAGTGTTGGCCTTTCATGCCACTGTAGGAAGTGACGATGAATTAAATTATTAAAACAAAAACCTCAGCAGTGGTCCTGCTCAGTATTGCAGAAGTAGGCCGAAGTGCACTTGACCCCCCCCCCCCTTTCTAAAATTAAACTGACCTTGTGTATCTGTAAAGCTGAATCAAGTGCACAACAAAACACCGGGCAGGGTACCACTTTACAAGACTACCTTTATCCAGAGTTTATAAATGATTTACAATCAAGTAGACAGTTACAAGCAGTTCTAAACAAGTTATAACAGTTGTCACACACTGATGCAGGCTAGCACTTACTGGCAAGATCTTGTGTATTAATGGTAGTAGCATGGTAACGAATAACTGATGACACTGACCGTTTAACATTCTGCCAGGAAGAGGGACAAGAGGTGTTTTCATCATTTAGCACAATTTTCACACAATTTCCACACATTTAGAGCTAAATGTGTTAAAACAGTGTAAAGTTTTGATACATATTGATACATATTCTTGCTGAATAATATAAATGTCTAAAAATATAATACATAAATACAAAATGTCTTTGTCTAAATCTTAAATCTAACATATAAATGTTGCACTCTAAATGTGGGATGAATATGTAGCCTTAAATCATCTTAAATCTAAATTTTAAATATGAAGAATATATCTCACACTCTAAATGGGAATCACAGACCTTTCCAAGGAGCCCTCAATTGTTATAATTGCCCCTGGAGATCTGGAGTTATTAGCCAAAAAACAACAAAAGTAATGGTACACCGGTGCGAGGTGAACGATATTTGGCTAATAACTCCGGATCGCCGGGGGCTATTATGGCAAACAAGGGGTTGTTGGAAAGAGTGTGAGATACAAATAAATAATTCAATGAAATGAACATTGCTCACAAGTCATAACACCCAAATCAGAGTCCCAGTGAGGTAGAGTGACAGTCCCAAGGTGTTGAAGTCTAAAGTCAAGTAACAAGTCTTCAGTCTTCATCTGTGCAACTTAAGTTTGACTCAAGTCTGAGTCTCAGGTGTCTGTACTGGGGACCTTTTCGAGGTGTTTCTCTGCCTTTGACCCTGTAAGCACAATTTAGCAGAAATTTTGACATTTTGTGTATTTTTTCTTTACAGGGAGCTTAACCAGGACTCTTCGTTTTCTCAAAAAGTAATCAATCAACAAAGATTTTTGTTTTCATACTTTTGCTCTGTTGCTGCATTTACTTGCCCATATCTACATGAACATTTTGCAGCTAGCAGTGAAATACAGGCCTTGTCTTTCATTCTGAAGCTTTTATGACATTACTTATAACACACTTTGAAACAAGTGTGAGGATTTAGGTGTGCATTTTGTACAGTGCTCATTATTGGAGCTCTATTTGGCGTTCTGACTACATCCGCAGAAAGGGGATATAAAAGTGTGGACCAGCTTCACTGTTAAACGGACTGCTGTTTTTCTGCCTGTACCACACACAAAGGAAGAGGACAGCAAATTCTCACAATGTCTCTTTGTGGGTTTTTGATTTGCCAGACAAAAATACTTGTTTACTTGTTGCTGAAACACGGAATTTCATTCCAGTGTGTTTGTCTACATGGTGGTACATTTGCCCAGAGACTGAGGTTGGCTCCAGAGCTGACCAAACTCACTTGGCCCTCTAAAATTCCTTGATTAAATGGATCTGGTCAGCAAGAACAGCAAGTCTGGAGGACAGTTGATCTCCAGGATCTGAGCACCAACACTTTGGCTCCTAAATGTAGGATGTAAATTTACACCGGATTAAAAAGTGAAGCTGACTTTCAATTGCTTGTTGAGAGGCCTCATAAATCAGAATGGACAACTAAAACATGCTGTTTTATGGTTTAACAGAAAATTGCACCATTCTTTGCGCTTTAGAGGTCCTTTTAATTCAGGGTTGTGCAACATCTGGTCTAGAGTTTATTACAGGCGAGTACAGCATGACTGTCCCACTTGTGCTGAGCCGAGATTCTCACCCATAAATGATGAGCTCTGTCAGTTGTGGCTGGAAGCTGAATGGACAACACATCATTGTGGTCAGCACCAAGTGATTTTCCCACGTCATGATCAAATGACGTATTTGATCACAAATAATAAATAACTTGATCAGCTGTAATTCATTTATGACAAGCAGGCACATGCACAGGTAGGGCTCAACGGGTGCAGAGCACATGCCGTTTTTGTAATTACACTCGGGAGTGCCCTTTTTCGGGGCATTTTAAAAAAATATATCAATATTATTGGTTTACGTCTGTTTGTCTTTTTAACAAATATTTAACCAATTAAAGGCATTAAAAGCATATCTCTTAGAACCGCTCAAACGGTCAGTCAAATTTCACAACGTTTCAGCACATCAGTCAGAGTCATAGAGCAGAAGCAGGTGAACGTCTTCGTCTTGTAACTGTAAAAAATCTTGTTGGTTCAGTAAGTGCAATGTTGTTTTTATGAAATAAACACTAGTATGTCTATAAAGGTTCATATAATGCATCACCACACCGGTGTGATGTTGACGCCATGTGATGTCGTTGTTTTAATGAAGGACAAATTGCACACATTCGCTGGTCAGAAACCCGCTGT